>JACEFZ010022447.1:57500-61145 GCA_014155875.1 Cepaea nemoralis | reverse complement strand
GAGGAGGGGAACTATCCTGGTGATGAAGGACCATAGACTTTTTTTCAGTGAGTCTAGAATTTTTTCATATCATGTCTGTCAGCAAACCCCTAAATTTTCATCAGCTTTGTCCAGCAGGAGTCCGATGTCCCGAAGTTTCTGCTGCCTACTCTCTGAATGTTCTTAAAAGCATTTTTTTTTTAATGTTGATTTTGGGTCATTCAAATGTGTTTGAGGAGAAGTGTTTCTCGGCCAGAAATTTGGTGAGTCTTCGGAAATTTTCATAAAACCCAGTCTTTATGCTTTCGGGGGGTGGCCCCGGATTTCCATAGCGGGTTTAAATTGGTCCTTTAGGGCTCTCCTTTCTTTTCTTATCCTGTTTAGTTTCAGCTTGGGGCTTGGGGGCGGTCTTCCAGCATATTTTAAAAAGACTGCTGATTTTTTTGCTGTTTAGGCGGGTGAATTTAGCTTTTGTTTGCATTTTCCCCCCTTGAGGACGCCGTGGGGGCCTGAGGGGATTTTCATTTTGAGAAAATGGACGATGGTCTGCCCCAAAACATTCGGCACCACAACATGGATTTTGTCACTCTAACGTCTTGTCTGTCACTCCTCCTGACGATGACATAGTCAATGAGGTCCCAGTGTTTCGAGCGGGGGGCTCCACGATGCCCTATTTTCATGGGGAGAACGGAAAATTGTGTTCGTAATCAGGAGATCTTTTCGGCACATGTCTGAATAGGCGGAGTCCATTGCTGTTACAATTTCGACTCCATGTTTTCCAATAATGCCATCCAAGAGGGGGGTGTCCGTGCCTACTCTGGCTTGAAATCCCCAAGGAAAAGTTGTCTCCTTTGGGAACAATGTTAATACAGTGCAGGTCCTCATAGATTTTTTCTTGATGTCAGGGTCTTACAATCTAATGAATCTGGCTCCTGGACCAAATTGTGGGAATACACAAGTACAGAATGATTTGGCGGGACCACGGAACACAAAGTTGGGTTTTATTTACATTCCATCAACACAATCTAAAATTTGGCATGTGCCCTCACAAGGTTTAATATACAACCATACATAATAATCAATGCACTCACAGACTAAAACCCCGCTATGCAGTCTTTCTTCTTCTCACAAGAGCTACGAGCATCTCCATTCAGGCACAGAAACACAAGAGCCGCTTTCAACACGTCGCTCGTCCCATTTCCTTAGCCGGTCGCCCCTTTCCCGTCACAGTGCTTGCCCTGTGGATTGAGCGCGCGAGAATTGATGCGTCACGCTGTACGGCTGACCGACGGTTCGCCTCTCTCGTCACGAAACCTGTGAGTAGGACCTGGTTTCGCCGGGCGGGCGTAACGATGTCGCGGCATATCAAGGGGGGTTTATGACACTTGACATCATCTTTGTTGGTCCTAGTTTGGTGGTAGACACCACAATGGTTGGGCTTCCTTCCATCAGCAGAGGCAATTCATGGTCGGAGCCTGCGTTTATAGCCTTTGGAAATCAGCTAATTGTCGCCCGGGGCCGCTTAAGGGCAAACCCCACCCCGGGATTGGGTTTTTTCCTCGCTTTCCTTCCCCCAGAAAAAATGTGTAGCCGGCCCCAAATTTCAAAGATTTGGCCTTTTTCTGCAAGTCGTGTCTCGCTCAAGGCTGCAATGTGATTTTGTACCTCCCCAGCTCCCCCCAAAATCAGTGGTTCGTCCTCTGGACCCGCGCGCCGTCTCTGTAAAGTAGGGTGTTACTTTCCCAAATTTCCCAAATTTGGTTAAGGGAATTGGTTTACTCTTTTAGCTTTGCTTTTTTATCTTTCTTGTAGTCGCCGCGTGGGGTACCCACCAACCGGGCTAGCTGGTTTAGTAGTGATAAAGGGCAGACACTGTTTGGGACCCTTTTTACCCCCTTCCCATGTAGGAGGTGGCAGTGTTTTTCCTAAAGAGGGCGTCAGTCCTCAGGGGGCTGCCAAATCCCCTGGCTCCGGTCAGTAGAAGACACCATATGGCCGAGCCGCCCGTGTGCAGGTCGCGATACGGCTGCCCGCGTCCCACGCCGCCGCTTTTCCCTCGCCCATCGCCCCAGGGCTTGAAGGGATATGTGAGTGGAGAAGAAAAGACTTTCGCGATGACTTGGATTTAAAGTGAGGAAGAGTGCGCATTCGTCGCCTCACCTCTCATGAGCCATCTGATCCAGTGGCAAGACAAGTCGAGACGATTGGAGACGAATACGGGCTGGAGACCGGGGCGTCTACGTCCCTTTGCGTGCTCAACTTCCACAACGTTTGCAGGGTAAACGCCTTTCTTACCCGTTGAACACTGACATCTAGGATTCCTGATTCATTAGACTAAGTTGCATAAGTTTTCTTTCAAATGTCTGCCATCAAAGTCCAGAAATAGACTATAGCTTTCTCTGTCTGTATCAGTTCTTGGATACGTAAGCAGTGTATGAGGACTGTCTCACATGGTAATTTGTGTTTTCTGCAGAGAGGTCAAGAGAATTTACTCTGCTTAAATGCAGGATTAGTGTGATGTAATCAACCACAGTGCTTCGTGGCAAAGTGATCAAGCTATCTGCATCGTGCTTTGAAGATTGTGGGTTCAATTCTGGGTTACATCTTTTTGTTCACAGGTTCATATTTCTTGGAGAATTCCTGGGGGTTGTCGCTGGAGCTACAGAGTTCATGCTTTGTACGACACTTTCGGCAGGCTGAAAGAGACTGAGCCATGTGGACAAAACATGGTGTAATGAAGTCAGTCTTCCCGACTGTTAAGTGACTCAACTGACACCCTTACAGCAGTATTAGCCACGAAATTTCATTAATATTTTTAGTTGAGTTTGGCTTCTTGTTAGTTGGAAGACAGTGCTCTGGTCTGAGATTATAGTTTGTTACTACTTAGTATTTGATTCCATGATTGTGCTGGGGTCTGAGATTGTTTGTTGCCACCTACTATTTTATTCCATGATTGTGCCGTGTTCTGGGATTGATAATTTGTTTGATTTCTACTGTTTGATTCCATTCTCAGGTGGACCAAGCCCTGGCAGATGTGGACCTGAAAAGTCAGAGTGAAAACTTTGCTAAGAACCTCAGTGGGGGGCAGAAGAGGAAGTTGTCTGTTGCCATTGCACTGATTGGGGACCCCAAGGTGACATGCAGGCACTGAGCCTTGATAATCGTATTCTAATTGGATATTTCAGTTTTGTCTGTTTCTGTAACATAAATACATGTGAGAACATTACACACATACACACACATGCATGCACATGCGTGCACACATACACAAACACATACATGCTCATATGTGCACACATACACACACACATACACACAAAGGTAAAGTCCAGAGCATGGGGCATGGAACATTTGTTGGGCCGTATACATCCTGCGAAATGATTTGGTCTTCTCCCACTCTGGAAGGACAACAGCCTTGTACACACTTGAATGTTCTGGTGAATATGTGAAACTAATTAAGGCATTTAATATAAGATTCAAGGACATGAAAAGTAAACAAATGGAATTAAACATCTTTGCTAAACCATTCAATCTCCAACCAGCTGATGTGCCTGGTAACCTACAACATTAAATCATTCAGCTGCAAAGTGATGATGAAACGAAAGCTAGATACAACTTGTGCTTGAGTTCTGTAAACATTATATAAGCAAGAATGAATTTCCCACT
>JACEFZ010022447.1:0-52500 GCA_014155875.1 Cepaea nemoralis | reverse complement strand
TGGGTTATCATTTGACGTAAGTGGATTTTATCAAATGTAGAAATAACATTCATAAATAGTGACAGAAATGTAGATATAACATTCATAAATAACGGCAGAAATGTTTATAACCAAACTCTCATATGAACATAAAGTCCAATCTGGCATAAGGAAGTGCAGTCTGTTGCCATTGTATGTTTTCAGCATAGAATATTTATTATCAGTGTATGTCTTCAGCAATAGACTATTTAATTTCCAAGAATCTTGCAGTCTCTAACAACATGCATCAATTCATGTTCTGACTCCTTGCTATTCTTCTTCTTCTTCTTCTTCTTCTTCTTCTTCTTCTTCTTCTTCTTCTTCTTCTTCTTCTTCAGCGTTCCGAGCCATTGAGGTTCTTTGCTGCAAATACAATCTGTCTCCATTCGTCTCTCTGGTGGACCTTCTCTTGCCAGTCGTTGATTCCAAGTGCTTGTAGGTCTGTATGTATATTATCTCTCCACCGCCTTCTTGGTCTACCTCGGGGTCTACGGTCATTTATTTCCTGAGTGTAAACGAGTTTTGTTTCCCTATTATCTTCCATTCTTTCTATATGCCCCAGCCATTGCAGTCTATTAGCCTTCATGATACCAGTGATTAGCGGGGACTTAAACAAATCATAAATGTCTTTGTTACTTCTTCTTTTCCACTCTCCACTTTGTGTATCCCTAATGGGTCCAAAGATGCGTCTTAAAATTTTGTTCTCAAAGGTTTGTAACAAGGCTTCGTCTCCTTTCGTTGTACTCCAGGTTTCAGAGCCATACAGCACAACTGGTCTGATCAGTGTTTTGTATATTGTGATTTTGGTGTTACGAGATAGCGCCTTTGATTTTAGTAGATGTTGTAGTGCATAGTATATCTTATTTCCAGAGTTGATTCTAGTTTGTATTTCTTCCCTTATGATGTTGGAGCAGTTGAAGATTGTACCCAGGTATTTGTATGTTTCCGTTCTTTTAATGGTCATATTATCTATTTGTATGTGGCCAGAGTTTTTAGCCATTCCGTCTCTTGAAATTACCATATATTCTGTCTTATCTTGGTTGATAACCAGCCCCATCTGTTGGGCTTTTTCCTTTAAGTGAGTCAATATTTCTAATGTCTTTTGTTCACTTTGCCCTATAATATCTATATCATCTGCATAACCAAGCAGCTTGGATGTTCCTCCAATATCACATTCCTCCTTTACCTTCCTTACAACTTTCTCTAGAGCCAGATTGAAGAGTAGCGGTGATAGTGCATCACCCTGTTTCAAGCCAGATGTTATTTGGAAGGGGTCTGATTTCCTGCCTTTATATGTTACTATATTATAAGTATCTTCCATGCATAGTTTGGTCATGTTAATTAACTTCCTTGGTATTCCAAATTCCTGCATAACATTCCATAGACTATTCCTATGGACACTATCATAAGCCTTTTTAAAATCCACAAAAATGTTATGGAGATCTCTTTTATATTCCCAATGTTTCTCGGCTATTTGTCGTAAGATAAATATCTGATCTATTGTTGATCTGTTTTGTCTAAAACCCGCCTGGTAGTCACCTAATATGTCTTCTGAATATGGTTTTAGTCTATTTAGTAATACTGCGGATAGTATCTTATAGCTTGTGGACAGTAGTGATATTCCTCTATAATTTCCACATTGGAACTTGTCTCCTTTCTTAAAGATAGGTATCAATAATGACTCTTTCCAGTCATGGGGTAATTCTTCTGTCCTCCAGATTTTTATTATTAGTTCGTATAGCTTTAGATGTAATGCATGGCCACCTGCCTTTATAAATTCAGCAGCAATTCCATCAGTCCCAGTTGCCTTATTGTTTTTAAGTCGTGTGATTACATATAGGATTTCTTCAAATGTAGGTTCTTCAATTTGTGGTTCTGACTCCTTGCTATGCCATGACAAATGGCTGTCAAGAACCTTCCCTTGTGGTCTTCCTGTATCTCTCTTTCCATCAATCTTTCCTTTTGTCACATGTCCCTGTTTTTTCTCTTCCAATAGTGTGCATCTTTCTGATGTTTGTGATGTCTTTAAGTTGTAATCTTTTTTCAAAACAATTAGATTACTCATTTTGGCTGTCCATAGCATTTTCAGCATACTTTGTAAAACCACATCTCTGAGACCTCAAGAAATGTTTTATTGCTTATTAATTGTTCAGGATTCGCAGGCATATGTTAGAGCTGGAGCTATGTAACGTGTAAGAATCCTTGTTTCAACCTCCAATGACAGGATTTTATTGCATAAAATGTTCTTCATTTTATAAAATGCAGTGTTTGCTTGTTTTTGCCTTATTACATTATTCATATTTTTAAGAGCATGCATCTTTCCCATTGCAACATACACATTAGAGACCTGGACACTTACTAAACAAGCTGAACAGCGCATAAATGCCTTTGAATATAAATGTTATAGATGAGTTCTATGAATATCTTGGATAAAGAAAAGACCAAATGCAAGCATCCTTGGGACCCAGAGGTGTTTCCAAGGCACCAGGGCCAGGTTCTATACTGGCCAAGACCTACTGACACGTCCTAGTCGTGTGTCCTGGGTAACAGGTCCCTTCGGGGTCCTGGCCTGGCTACCATAGTAGGATCGCTGATTCTTCCAAAGTCGGAGACTACCTGCACGGCGAGGAACCACCAGTCTGCCCACCAATAAGCCAGACATGGGACAACGGATACTCACGCAAACCTCAGTCCGGTACGACATCACACCGATGTTGGACAACAGGATGTCTTAATCCGACATACAGGACTTCGTGCTGAAGTTCACAGCCAGCGAATGCAAGCAAGCATCCATACTTCAAGAGCTGAATATTGAAGAAGGTTGGCCATTAAAAATTATAAACAAAGAAAATTGAAATATTTTGATCACTTCAAACGTCACAAAATTGTGGAGAGAATAATAATGGAGGGGTATATGCCTGGGAAGAGAGGAATAGGAAGGCCAAAGAGAAGATGGGTGCATTATGTGGCGGATGATCTCCAGATGGATGTATCTAATGCAGGACATCTTGCATATGATCGAGAGGTTTTCCAGAAGGTTGTTATGGGAGCGAGGTTCTGCAAAGGACATGCTACTGAATAAACGACTGAATGAATGAATGTTATTTCATGAAGGGCTGCAGTAATACTGTGACTAGCACTCTTACCTGCTGATCCGGTAGTCATGTGTTCGAATCCCCTTCCAGACAATTTTTTTCCCATTAACCTGGATCAACCCAGCCTAAAACGCACCAGAACATTTTCTGGAAAATAAAGGTGATTGGGGTCACATGATCACACCACATGTTGAGTGTTGATTGATCTATAAAAATATGGGGCTCTCATGATGTATCCAATACATGGCATGAAAAGGGGTTGTTTCCGTTACTGTTTACAATAAGTGAATTCTTCCTTAAGCACTTGATCTTCTGTTGCTTTCATTTGGTCATCCTAATCCTTCTGTGGCATACATTTCTTGATGACCCATACAGGTATCAATGTTTGTTTTGTCAGTTGTGTGATCCCCCACATACATCTCTTGAGGATCCACAAATGTATTGATGTTTGTTTTGTCAATTGTGTGATGCCTCACATACATTTCTTGAGGATCCGCAAATGTATCAGTGTTTGTTTTGTCAATTGTGTGATGCCACGCACACATTTCTTGAGGGTCTGCAAATGTATCAGTGTTTGTTTTGGCAATTGTGTGATGTCTCGTATACATTTCGTGATGACCCAAGCATGTATCAATGTTGGTTTGTCAATTGTGTGATGTCTCGCACATATATCAATATTGGTTTGTCAATTGTGGGATGTCTTCCACATGTATCAATGTTGGTTTGTCAATTGTGGGATGTCTCACACATGTATTAATGTTGGTTTGTCAATTGTAGGATTTCTTGCACATGTATCAATGTTGGTTTGTCAATTGTGGGATGTCTTGCACATGTATCAATGTTGGTTTGTCAATTGTGTGATGTCTTGCACATGTATCAATGTTGGTTTGTCAATTGTGAGATGTCTTGTACATGTATCAATGTTGGTTTGTCAATTGTGCGATGTCTCGCACATGTATCATTGTTTGTTTTGTAAATTGTGAAATGTCTCACATACATTGTTAATGGCCCACATATCAATGTTTGGTTTGTCAATCATGTGAGGTCTCACACATGTATCAATGTTTGTTTTGTAAATTGTGTGTCTCACATACATTCTTGATAACCCACACTTATATCAATGTTTATTTCTCACCTGTATGATGCCTCACTCTCCAGCATGGTTGTAGAACCAAACCGTGATGTGCAGACTGTGACAAATCTGCTTAAATCAGTTATTCCAGACGTGGAACACACAAGGACTCATGGGAAGGAAATCAGTTATACAATGCCTCTCCAAGATGTGTCCAAGTTTTCAGGTGGGTCTGTAAATGTGATTCCATATGTACATTGTAAGATTCACCTGTAATTATAATTTGAATATGTGCATAGTGAGATTCAACCATATTTAAGTGTGAATAAAAACATGTAAGAGTTTGGGTTGCCAGTAATTAATAATAAAATGGTGTTTTTAAGTTTGGTGCAGCTGGCATCTTCATCTCAAAGGGCACACCA
The DNA here is from genome assembly GCA_014155875.1 of Cepaea nemoralis. Taxonomy (NCBI): domain Eukaryota; kingdom Metazoa; phylum Mollusca; class Gastropoda; order Stylommatophora; family Helicidae; genus Cepaea; species Cepaea nemoralis. Next base: position 47,893 of record JACEFZ010022447.1, on the reverse strand, counting down.
AGACTTTCTCTGTGACAATAGCATCTTCACATATCAGGGCACACCAAGACCTTCTCTACGATAGCAGCATCTACATCTCAAAGGGCACACGGAGATTTTCTCTGTGACAGTGGAATCTACATCTCTGGTCAGAAAAAAAAAATAATGCCTCTGCTGGGGATTGAACTAAGACCACTTTGTAGGCAAACATGTGGTCAAACCATTATACCACCACAATTCAACAATTTGTACCAGTTATTAAAATCAGATGTCAAAAAGCTAATGTGCTTATATGTCAACTATCCCCCATACTGAAACATCCAAATACACCTATGTCTGCAAAACGACAGATAATAAACAGCATATTTACACCAACCCTATGCTACGAATGTCAAACTTGGACATTATTCAAATCACACTTACGCTAAATCAACACCAGAGGATAGCTGCCAACTTAACGTGAAAAAAATTCACGCCCAAAGTGCCACTTATTGGAGTGCCAATTATTCCTCCCCATGACGCTTGACGGCAAAAGTGGAAGATTATGATGATGATGATGATTAAAATATTGCTCCAGAGCTGAACTTTGAACCCAGGATATGGCTACATGACAATAGAGAGAAAAAATATATTTGTGTGTGTGTTTTCTCAGATCTGTTTGGCAATCTGGACCAGGTGGCAGAATCATACGGCATTAAGAGCTATGGTGTGTCCATGACAACCTTGGAAGAGGTCTTCCTGAAGTTAGGTGAGTGGTCATCATGTTATCTTTGTGTTAGATTAGAATCAGCTAAGTTGGTGTATAATAGGTTATCATATTATGTAATCTTTACTTTAGATTGCATTTAGCTTACATCTGCTCCTCAACTTCTGCTCCTCAACTTCTGCTCCTCAACTTCTGCTTCTTTTCATTCATTCTAATAGCCATGTGCCAGTTAAACTGGTTCCTGTGATGACGATTCATGTCCTGTCACATCTAGCTCAACTTCTGGCATATTTCATTGGAATAAATTATGTAAAACTTGTAGCTTGTAATTCTGTCTCATTTTCATCTGTGATAGGCTAGTACTTATTACATACCTGTTTTTATCTTGTTATAACTGCAGTGTTGTTCACTATCTCCAATTTTGACTGTTGTTATCATTGCAATCTTGTGCTCTTATTAATATTCAGTCTCATCATCTCATCATGAGGTGAAGCATAAACAGCGGGAGAGTGCCTGTTTATGGGCTTCATGTATCGAGATTCCCATGAACTCTGCTATTCCCTGTCCATCGTTTACATGGCCAGGCTATTCCTCTGCTTCCATTCAGGTCTGTACATCATTGCTTGTTGTGGTATACTGTTAGTTGGTATCTAGTTATGTGGCCAAACCATTTAACTTGCTGTTTTCTGTTGAAATCTAGTGCTGCTATAACCCCCATTTTATATTCAGTGCACAAGTAAAAACAGAAGATGGGTTGTGCAGGCAATCACCAGACATCTATCTAAATGTTGCATGTGAAGTGAGATGGTCTGACATCCATTCCGCCCCCTTTAGTCAGCTGTGCTCTTAATGTGGTTGAATCATTCTGTCATCAAGCGATGCTTCAGGCATTACGGGATAAACTTCTCTCGCACCACACAAAAAGATTGTAAGTCGTACGAGAGGAATTGATTACACATTTTATTGCCACTGGCTCTTTACATTACATCAATGCACAAAACGGTCGCTATTAAATCACACATGAATACACAGAATTGCCTATCACTAGTCGTTTCCTAACCCTACTGCTAACTCTATCTACTTGGCTAAAGAAACACGCATCGACGCTAAGCGATGCGCTCGCTATGAAGTCTGTCCCCTGTCTGACTATTCTTCTCCGCGTGACTACACAGCACGCGACGTGACCTTGTGCGTACTTCGGCTTTTGCGTGCTGCATCACTCAGCACGCTTAGAGTAGCCGTCTACTCTTGAGTGGCATTCCACTTCTCCGTGTCTATCATGTTGGCGTGAATATGCCGTGACCAGAGTGCTCACTCTCTGGTTGACACCTCCGTGTCTCATGAGAGAACTGTTTGATAGTTCCCCCTCCTATCTATTCCCTACACCTACCCTGCCCTCATGTAGGGGCACTGGGTTACCTCTAATCTACTTGAGGTAGACCACTCTTTCAGGGTGGTCTTCACTCCTATATAACTGAGTCTTTGACACACACCCTCCCCTCCTGTGTTGCGTTACAAACTTTGACTCATGGTTGTGACGCAAGAGGTTTCTAAAAATTAGTGTATCTAATTTTTTGTCAAAGACTACTGATAACCTGGTTCTGGGTAACTCAATAGACTTCTACTGACTATTGTCACAATGTAGTATCACTTTACTTGGCTACTGGTAATCGCCACAAACTTGTCTGGTTGGCGTGAGCCTTCTTCTCAATCGCAATATTATATTAATTAGAGGTTTGTCTGAACCGGACCATTGTCTTATAAGACCTGCCCTCAAATAGCAAATTAACTCACTACCCATACAAAGTTGACTTTCTTAGGGTCAACACACGAATTGCTTCATGTCCCCCATATAATATTAAACAACCCTTGCACAAGCTGTGTGCGACAGGCTTTACCTATCTCGCTTCCGCGTGTAAAGTTATCTTTCACTGTTAAGTTAGTGTTTCGTTGTCTATTGTGTCCCCTGACCCGGAGTTATCTCCCTTTGTTCTAACAAATGTATGTACTTTACATGTGTGTTTTCCTGGTTGTTTGCGTGTTTGGATCTAACTTATAATATAATTTAACTTCTAACATGCGTGTCTATCTATAATATGTATGTAAGTTAGTTTTTCAAGTGCCATAATTCGGTTAAATGTGGCCCCACCCAAACCAGTGTATAACACTAATTCGTGACTACGTTTCCGTCTTATGAGACTTAAAATACTTTCTCTAAGGTCTACACTAAACTACACAAAATACATTCGAGACAGCACATTTCAACACTGAAAGCAAACGCTTGACGCAGACAAATAATAAAAAAGTCGCGTTTAGCGGTAAAAAAAATCCGCTGGCTGTCCTCACTCTCCCTTATATATTTTCCATTTTCTCTCACTTTCACACTTCTGTCACTCATCTTTTATCCTCACAATTATTTAAAAACCTTGAAGTGACACTGTTCAAGTTTGGCTCATTTTGAAAAAAAAAAGTTGAGCTTAATGACTGTGCGTAACTTACTGCACGAGTCATGTATTTACAAAATATTTACATGGATGAAATAGGGTTGATAGTTTGTACCCTGATATTATTAAACACTATATTCTACTGAAATACTAATGCTAATTCTATAACTATCTATTCTAATTTGTTGTACAAAATCAATCTAATTTAAGGGAAGTAATTTAACTACCTAAAAAAATGAAAATGATGTGAGATGAGTTATGTACCTTTCTGAAATGGGTAATGTGAAATGTAACAACATTGTAAATAATGTTTTAATGTTTAAATGAAAAATTATATGATTGATATTTTTACTCTAAATGGTGTAAATGATGTATGTTTATTTGTATAATCCTTTTATCCTATAAGGTGTAAACTATTTTTAATCGTAAATGATGATGTTGTTAAAGTGTTCATTAAGATGGAATGAAATAAAGTGAAATGACATGAACTACATGGTACTGTTCCTATCTAAACTTTTTATCCTAGTCTTTAATCAGCTGTTATTAAGTTTAAAGTACTATCCCACTCCACTTTTATCCTAAGTGAGTGGGTAAATTAATGATTTATTTAAATTACAGAAAAAAATCTATTATATTCCCTAAATTTAATCTAACTCTATATTAAAGTAACTAATCTAACTATAATTTATCACTATATTAAACCCGTTATAATACATATCACAATAACTAAATATATATATACATGGTATTTAATTACCTCAGGTTAGTGGTTGCCATAATGTTCAGAAATTGCTTTCGTTGGCATAGTTTATATCTACACAATTATCCTGGGTATACTAAATACACTACACAGTCATACTTGTGTCTTATGGGTATTCTTCCACTCGTAGAGTCCGCTGGTGTCGTAGACAAGTATATTCGTGTCTGTTATTTATGCATTGTTCTGACACTGTTCTTCCATGATTAACACAGGTGATTCACCGGAACACAAATGGAGCATAGTAAGTAACGAGCTGTCTATGTACACACGGTGATTCACTTGTTCTTGGAGCACAGTTCTTATTCTGCTGTCTATGGACACATGGTGGTTCACTGTTCTTAGCACACCGTCCTGAACATGATGTCTATGTATTACATAGTATATTTTACACAGGATATTTTAAGTGTACTAAATTACCATTCCTTACACTACCTATTCATGTGGAATATCAGGTATTTCTACCTCAGATGGTCGACTAAGGGTATCAGCAAGAATGTTGTCCCTACCCTTAATATGCTCTATACTAAAAGTATAATTCTGTAATATTAATGACCACCTGTAGATGCGGTCGTTACGATGCACCCCACTTTGTATGACCGTGATCGGGGAGTTGTCGGTCAGGACTACGAAGTGAACACCCGCTAGAAATCGATGCAACTTCCTCACCGAATAGATGACGCTTAGGGCTTCCAACTCTGATATGGAATATCTGGACTCAGCAGGTGTGATCTTGCGGCTCACGTAGCAAATTGGATGGAAGATGCCATCATAAAACTGGCCTAGGACTGCAGCGATGGAAATCCTGCTGGCATCTGTTCTAAGATAATAAACGAGCCTAGGATTAGGCAAACGGAGGATTGGTACATTACTAAATAGGAGTTTCAATTTTGACAATGCAGAAATTAATAATGCATCTTTGACATCTAATTTTACTGATGCTTTTAAAACATTTGAAAATACGCTTGTGATTTCAGCTAAGTTCGGTATGAACTTACTATAATAATTTACTAAACCCAAAAGGCTCCTGACCTGCTTCTTTGTTATAGGCATGGTCAGGTTCATAATTTTCGTAATAATTCTATTGTCAGTTTTTAGTTGTCCTTGTGAAATGACATGACCCAAAAAATCAATTTCTTGTAGGCCCAATTCAACTTTGCTCGGTTTGACAGTGAGACCGAAGAGTCGCAACCTATCGAAGACATGTCTGAGTTTCAGTAAGTGTGTTGTCCAGTCATCCGTATGGACACAAATATCATCTATATATGTCACTGTATTCGTCACTCCATGTAGTAAATCTCTAGTTAAGCATATGAAAGTGGCAGGAGCGTTACGAAGTCCGAAAGGAAGAAACCACCACTCATAAAGGCCTAAAGGTGTTGAGAATGCAGTGAGATGGATGGATTGAGTCTGCATAGGGACCTGCCAATATCCCTTAGTAAGGTCTAATTTAGAGAAGATTTTGGAGGTAGACATATCAAGAATAAGATCTTCGCAGGAAGGAATTGGTTCTGCGTCGATCTTAGTGACATTGTTGAGTTTCCTATAGTCCACACAAAGACGAATTGTGGAGTCTTTTTTCTTGACTAGGACGATTGGAAAGGAGTACTCAGATGTAGATTTCTGAATGATCCCACTAGCTTCTAAATTAAGAATTTCCTTATTTAGACTTTCTCTATAGCTGAGTGGGATAGAGTACGGCCTGCATTTGATAGGCTTAGAGTCCGAAAGAAGGATGGAGTGCTCGATCCTGTCCGTCTTACCTGGAATGTCCGAAAATATGTCCTTATATTCCGTCACTAATTCTATTGTCTGTCGTCGTTGCTCGTCTGTTAGTCCCGGTTCTAACCGTATGCACTCTAATGTAGCAGTCTTGTCTACAATTGGAACAGGTAGTTCCATCCCGTCGTCGTCTACCTGATTCAGTACGGTGGTGGTGCTAAGTGCGTTTTCTGTATGCTCACTAGGTGTATGCATCTCGTCGGCTTTGCCAGTCTCGCTAACTAGTGTAGTTGCGTTATGTATGTCTGTCATCTCATCAATAGGTGTGGGTGCATTGTGTTCGTCTGTCTCTAATTCTGTCTCTTGTCGTGCAAAGTCGGGTTTCAACATGTTGATATGAAATATCTTTAAGTGTCCGTTTATCGATATTTCATAATCGACATCTGAAAGTTTTTGTATCACTTTGAATGGCCCTTGCCACGAAGTTACCATTTTATTATGCTTGTCTGGTAGTAGCACCATTACGTCTTGATCAGTTTCAAGTATTATGGGTCTAGCACTTTTGTTAGGACTGTGATGTTTGAGGATATCTGAACTGTTCACTGGAGTGAATCCATTCTTCTCCTCCCAGACAGATGTTTCTTCATCTGTACAGTGCCTTAGCTGGGGTAGACACCCAAGAATTAAATCGGTACAAGGGTTGTCTAATATTGCACATGTAAAGGTACCAGAAAGGAACGGGGTGTTTATACGGGCTCTTGCCAGAGGATAGGTTTCTATATTGCCAGACAACGTACGGCACTTTACAGAGTCACCAGTATAATCCTTTGGATTAACAAGTTCCTTTTTAATACCAATAATAGAGCTCCCACTGTCAAGCAAACATTGGCATGGCTTATCATTGACCAATGCAGAGTGAAACAATAGATTGCCTCTGGAGGCTACAGCTGCGTTTGCATTCTCAAAGGAGGATGTTACAATGTGTCCACATGTAAGTTTGCCGTCTGCATGAAATTGGTGACATTGCTCACAACTATCAAAGTTTAAAATATCGTTTACACAACAAACGTCTTCACATTGGTTGAATGGTAATACATTTTCGACTTCACACTCAGTCTCACTACCACTATCAGAAGATGTATCAATTAACATTGCATTGTTGGCCTTCATTCGTTGGCGGCCCAGGCACTTATTTGAATAATGCACGTAGCTAGAACAGAAGAAGCATTTGACTGCACGCCTGTATGCAGTTCTCTTGTTTTGTTGCTTCTTAATGACCATCTCAAGATGTGTCGGATAGTTTGGTGATTTATCACACATAGCATAAGTATCATGAAAAAGTTGGCAATACACACATTTAGACACTTTTTGATCTTTCTTGTCGACTCTCTGAAATGGTTTGTTATTGCTACGATAGCTTTTAGGTTGGTCCTTAACAAAAGAGACTATTTCAGAGTCGATATTTGATGTTTTAAAAATATCCCTATTCGAGGAAAAATATGCAGAGCCTTTCTTTTCAAATTGTTCTATGGTCTCGATGTCTGACTGCTGAAGGAATTTAGCGAAAGGAGATGGTATTGTGGATATGACTTTATCCATGGCTATTAAATTTTTAAGTTTTTCAAAATCCTTTCCTATGTTCGCTGCACTAAGCCATCTATTTAGCACGCTTTGGACATTTGAGACATAATCGATGAAAGTCTCACTTGGTTTTGGTTTTAAATTTGAAAACTGTACTTGATACCCAGGGGCATCAAGTAAGAAATGTTGCATTATCCTATCGTGGATGTACTGATAGTTAGATCTAAGATCAGTTGGTATTGATTCTATCACTTTAAGGGGCTCCTCACTAAGGTTCTTCATGTAAATCATAGCCCACATATCGATTGGTACTTGGTGGTATTTCAGCTGATATTCGACATTTTCTGTCCAGGCTGATATGGAATCTTCTTTACAGAATGGCTTAATAATATTTTTATACTTATTAAATTTATTTTCTTCTTGCTGACTTTTTAGATTTGTAGCGGAGATCTCTAAGTGTGAATCTACATCCATACCTTTCATCTTTAACTGTGTCTCTGATTCAACCTGTATTTGTTTTTCTTTCACTCTTGCCATTTCATCTATCTCTCTTTGCTTTAGTTCTCTCTCTTGATCTAATTGCTTTTGCTTTAATTCTTTTTCTTGATCTAATTGTTTTTGCTTTACTTCTAATTCTTTTTGTTTAATCTCCTTATCATGTTCTAACTGTTTCTGTTTTAATTCTAATTCTTTTTGTTTATTCTCCTTATCTTGTTCTAATTGTTTCTGCTTAATTTCCTTATCTTGTTCTAATTGTTTCTGTTTCGTTTCTTCAACTAATTGTGCCTCTTTGTGTTTTATTTCTAATTCCTTTTGTTTAATTTCCTTGTCTTGATCTAACTGTTTCTGTTTAGTTTCTTCAGCTAATTGTGCCTCTTTGTGTTTTATTTCTAATTCCTTTTGTTTTGTTATCTCAGCTAGTTCTACAATCTCCTTTTGATGTTGTCTTTCTCGTGCACGTTCATCTCTCTCAGCATCTTTTGCTTCCTTAAATTTTTGATCAGCATATTGCTCTAATTCCTTTCCTGTGTATTGTAATGCCTTGCCTGCTTCTATAAAATCAGCTAAAGTTGACATGTTGTTGGGTAATTAGCTAGAGTTGATAGGTACTTAAATATTTACTCACTATTTTATATTAGATATGTTAAGTTTTGAAATCCCTGTGTATAAAAAATATACTCTTAGATTACACCCTGAAAAATGGATCACAAAAAAAAATATACTAATAGATCACACCCTGAAAAAGAGATGCATTATTAATCATATTGCATTCAAAATACTTTGGGTATACTCATCTTAACATTCCAGATCAATCAGGTACAATCGTTTGGCACCTCAGGTCCAATCGTTTGGCATTACGACATACACCTTGTGTTATTCTTCTAAACAGCAGTTGTTCTCCCTGGTTTACAAGAGCATCAATAATTAACCATTTGTAAACGACATATGACTTTAGACAATTTTGTACAATCACATGCCCCCGGACAACACAATGTGGTATAATTAATATTAAATGTCAATGTCCTGTCTTCGTTCTAACGTCTTCTGCCTTCCCTAACTAATCTTGTTTAATTTATGGAAGTGTTGTGCAGACCGAGTCTGATTTGCATAGCGAAAGTAGTGCCATCGTGACAGTAACAAATAGAAAAGGTATACAAATAATTAAATAAATGCTTTGAAATAAATATAAAAGTAATAATAATGTTCAAATAAATAAATATATTCAATAAATAACTTATATAAACCAATAATATTTGATATAAGCCAAAGATTCAGGCGAGCAGCCGCTTGGCAATTTGTAAACAATCTATCGCTGATTGCAAATGGCGTAAGGCAGCTGTTTGTCAGTCGCGATACGTCACAGGCGCAGCGCTATTTTTATATTGGAAAAATCGATATTGTTGTCGGCTCATTTCTTGTGTATCGCTCCGCCGTGAATCATATTTGATAAATACTCATAAATAAATAAGTAATTGTACAAATAAATGATAGAAAACTATAATAATAATACTTACAAATCAGAGGAAAACATGTTCATAAGTCACAAAACATTTCAATAAGCATAAATAAACATTCGGTCACGATGGGCACAGCTCAGCTCGCACCTTGTTCTAGTCTGCACACGTCATTATTCACTAACATAAATTAAACCCTGTGATTAACTGACAGTAATACTATTTTAGAGCCGTGGGTGAGTGTTTTAGCTTGAACAATTGTCCAAGCTACACTTCTGACACCACTTTTATCCTAGCCTGTCATCAAGCGATGCTTCAGGCATTACGGGATAAACTTCTCTCGCACCACACAAAAAGATTGTAAGTCGTACGAGAGGAATTGATTACACATTTTATTGCCACTGGCTCTTTACATTACATCAATGCACAAAACGGTCGCTATTAAATCACACATGAATACACAGAATTGCCTATCACTAGTCGTTTCCTAACCCTACTGCTAACTCTATCTACTCGGCTAAAGAAACACGCATCGACGCTAAGCGATGCGCTCACTATGAAGTCTGTCCCCTGTCTGACTATTCTTCTCCGCGTGACTACACAGCACGCGGCGTGACCTTGTGCGTACTTCGGGTTTTGCGTGCTGCATCACTCAGCACGCTTAGAGTAGCCGTCTACTCTTGAGTGGCATTCCACTTCTCCGTGTCTATCACGTTGGCGTGAATATGCCGTGACCAGAGTGCTCACTCTCTGGTTGACACCTCCGTGTCTCATGAGAGAACTGTTTGATAGTTCCCCTTCCTATCTATTCCCTACACCTACCCTGCCCTCATGTAGGGGCACTGGGTTACCTCTAATCTACTTGAGGTAGACCACTCTTTCAGGGTGGTCTTCACTCCTATATAACTGAGTCTTTGACACATTCCCATTGACAATTTATTATGTTTGAAGTCATTTGTATACACCACAGAGATCAGGTGACATTCTTGTTAATCATAATAATATTGGCATTCTTTTTTATGTGATTAAAAACGATGGTAGGGACACATCATTCTTCATTTTCCAAGCTTGTCTCTCCATAATGCTGCTAAATCACAATACATATACAAAGGTGAGTCAATAAGTCAGTCACACAGTTCTGTGGGATGGCAGGTAAATGTTGGTTTTTCTACAGGTGTCATTAGGTGACAGCAACATCGAACTTTATATTCCCGTTCGTCAGGTGGCGCTAGGTGTCTCATGCGCATGCGCAGCGCATAAACAAAATGGCGACTGTACTTACAGAGCGTACAATCAAAGAGCAACGTGCTGTTGTGCGTTTTTTGTAGGCAAAAGGACTGCCTGCAAAGGACGTTCATAAGGAAATGCTTCCTGTTTATATTGACAAATGTTTGTCCCGTAAAGCGGTGCATAGCTGGGTAGAAAAATTTTCTCAAGGACACTCTAAAATTGTTGATGAAATCTGATCTGGTCGTCCTGTTGAGATTGCAACTGAAGCATCTGTGCAGCGGGTGGAGGAGACAAATTAACCAACTAAGGTGGGAAGTTCTGGAACATCCACCTTACAGCCCCAATTTAGCCCCTAGCGATTTCCACCTATTTGGTCCACTGAAAGCCCACCTTGGCAGGAGACATTTCGCGAATGACGCCAAAGTTCAATGTGAAGTGAAAACATCGTTTAGAAAACAGAGCACGCAGTTCTATGCAGCCGGTTTGGGAGGACTGATAAAATGATGGGATAAGTGCATCAATGTTGGATGGAAATTATGTTGGGAAATGAAGGAACAATGTATGTATAAAAATAAACTGGTTTAAAGTTGTTATCATATTTAGTTATTTTTCTATAGCCATTAGTGACTTACTTATTGACTTACTATCGTACATGTAGTTATGATGTTAGATTATGATCATCACAAGGAAGAAAGAAATACCACAATGCAATATACGGGTAAATTGGAATATTCTTAAACAAGTGAATTGGTACAATTATCTCGGAATAGTTATAACATCTGATGGGAGATACCTTGAAGAGATTAGAACAAAAATCGCTCTGGGAAAGATAGCCTTTGGCAAGATTTAAACTATACTGACCAATAAAAAGATGTCATTCGCAACGAGAAAAGAGTGTTGAGATGCTACAAAGAGCCTGTTCTTTTGTATGGATGTGAAACGTGGATGACAAGCTTAAAAATATCTGATGGGGCCGTGGAATTGTGGTTTCTGAGGAAAATACAAAGAACACCATGGACAGACAGAAAAACCACTGAGCAAGTTCTACAAGAAGCAGATGAAAACCATAAACTGATAAGAGAAATTAGATGTAGACAGTCAAAATCTTTTGGGCATGTTACGAGAAAAATAAACTGGAGAACTTGGTGATGACTGGCAAGTTTGAGGGGAAAAGAACAAGGGAAAGGCAGAGAAATAAATATCTGGATGGCTTGACTACATGGCATGGATGGGACAAGAATACTACTCTGGTGATTGTGTGAGATGGTGAAACATGACCACCCACACTTATCAACATGGCGCATGATGAAGAATAGTAGCCTACAGCAGTGACAGAAACTTGCCAGAAGCAGGCCATACAGAACTTCCTGTGAGCACTACCAGATAAAACTGCACCAGATATAAAACATGTCAGTTTGTATTTGTCTTTGTCTTCAGTAAACTTACCAGTGGCACGTTTCATTTTGTCATTCACACCCCTTAGTAGGCCCGACATCCGGCAAAAAGAGGACATGTCCTCCATTTTAGCCTTATATTTTCCGCCAGGCAGGCAAAGATAAAAACCTTTAAAATGTCCTGCTGTTCTTATATTTTATGTTTTTTAAAATATTTTATGAGTAATTAATAAAGATTATAAGGTAATAATTGTACAATCGGCTGTTTAAATAATGTTTTTTAGCATTTTGAAAAAGGCCTCCATTGAATTTATATTTATCTTTTAACATGATTGTTTCTTGGTTGATTCACTAAGAGTAAGATACACTTATTGGCAGCCATTGTAATAAAATTGTAATGATTGTGGGTTTAATCTGGAACGATTCAAATGAAACATTCAATATGTCCTTTGTCTTATTTTAAAAAAATCTTATTATGTCCTCCTTTTGGTGCCCGCGTATCTGGCAACCCTACACCTTAGTGAGTTATCAGAATCACATGTTTCATAGTAGAGAAGATTCATGTACAAATTCTTGAGTTTATGCCAGGAACTTTGCTTTCCATTACTGTTGTTTCTAAGCCTTTTGATGTTTGATATGGCCAAAGTTTTTCAGTTTCTAAGACAAACAATGCTGTACATGAGCCAGTTTTCTTAGATATTCAGATCTTGTAGAAAGTCAGTATTTGTCTTCTTCTGTGGAATGTCAGCATTTGTCTAGTTAGTTAGTTAGTTAGTTAGTTAGTTAGTTAGTTAGTCACAGTTCCAACTTCATGGTAACGGGTCGTCCCCATTATGCTTCATTCCTGTGCTAGTGAATATCACACAAAATGCTTCTCACTGCCCAATGTGAAAAGTGGAACAGACAGGAGTTTCAGCAAGTGAACAGCCCACACAGGTACACTGTGCATAATGCTGCTGCCAGAATGCCAACACAAAAGTCCTCCACAAAAATATACAATTCATCGTCGATAGAATCGGCAGGCATCAGAAAGACTTAATCGACCTGACTTTTATCCCATATTGCTCAGTCAATTTCCGCAGGGTTACCCACCAAAAGGGCCGCACAAAGCACAAACTCCGTAGCTCCAGCAACTACTCCCAGGAGTCTTCTGAAATATGCACTCATGAACCGAAAAGGCTAACCAGTCAATTCAACGACAGCCGACCGCCATGATTCCGAACATGCAGTTCACGCTACCTACAAGTGCGGACAGATGTAAAAGCATTCCACACAAAATTTACAGCTCAGTATCATGCCACGCACCCAACTCATTAGCAGGGTGACGGAACCATGCACTACCAGTCCAACATGAGGAAAATACGAATGCAAACAATTTGCCACAAGCATAAATACTCCAGAGGCCTTAACAGTTCAAATGCCTATCCACCATGTTGGGGACTGGAATTCTTCTGTACAATGTCAGTGTTTGTCTTCTTCTTGTTCTACAATATTTTAAGAATTTGCCTGAACCTATCTTATTTGCGCTTGCTCGCTTTGAACTCAAGCGTAGTCTTTACACGCTACTTCTAGTAGCTACTAGACTGAATTTTGCATGTGGATTAGCTTTTCCTATCACCAGTGTCCCTCGCCATAAGGCGAACCCACTCTGTCTTCAGACGTGCTTGTAATAAATGTCCCCAAGTCAAGGATGAGAAGTCAAAATTTTAGTCCAACTGACCGGTGTAGGGGTGAACCCTCTACCTCAACATCAGCACACCGGATGTGTCATAACAAGCTCTCTTATCCATTCGGCCATGCTGGCCTCGTCTGTACCATTTAAGCTCACAGCTTTGAGCTTTTTTCTTCAGTCATTATCAAATGGTCAAGGATTCACAGCCATGTCTTACCATAGGAAACATATATATTCTCAAAATGTTAGCTTTTATTTGTGTGCTGGTATTGTGCCATAGGTTTTTAATGCTGTTTAATGAAGTTGCTTCTTCTTCCTGTTATCCCTTAATGGATTATAGGCCCTGAACCAACTCGAGGCCATCCATTCTATCATTTTGCTGCGATTGGTTGGATTTTAAAGCTGAAGTTCTCTATAGGATGAGTTAGCCAACCTCAAGCAAAACTCTTCTTAATCTCCTTATAAAATCATGGTAGGCTACAGTCTGACTATTCTTTGCTTCCTGCAGGTGCCTCTGTAACATACTGGAAAATTAAGTGACTACTTAGTGTTAATTATAGCATTTGTAAATTGCTGCATTTATATTTTTTTTCTCCATTAAATAAACAGAAGCAGATGAGTCTGATGATAATGAGGATGACAACGGCTGGAGAAATAAATGCAGATTTTCTGACAGACTATAATAGTGTAAACATGGACAAACATGGTGACACCGCAGATACCATCGGAAGGTCCACAGTGCGTGGCAGTGATTTAACCAACCAAAGGTTCTGGACTTTGATGAAGGTAAGCTGGTGGTAGTGCTGATTGATTTACTGATTAATTCCTCTAAACAGATTCCATCCAAGGTAACAGGTTCTATCTACCGATGGATAGTTTTGTTTTTCCTAATAATTTTGCCAGGGGAGTGACCTTACAGCCTACTGTTTGCAAATTCCAACTGTCGTGGAAGTTTTAACATGCGAAACTGGCACATGAGACCTTCTGTTTTTCATCCCTGTCTGAGAAAATGAAGACTCTGATCTCACTACCCTTGCGATCAGTGGGGCGTGTGACAGCATTAGATAATGGTTCTTGGAAAATGTCCCAGCTCCACGCTGAGATCCAACCTGATACTCTACAAGCCTATGGTGGACATGTGACCTCACAGCCATCTTCTCCTCCTCTGAGTAATTGTACTTTGGTGGCTATCACATTTTTTTATTTCTGTGAAAGGGTGTTTTCCACATCACATATTTATGAGTGAAAGGCTGTTTTCTACATCATACACGAGGAAGCTTCAAATGAAAACCTCAAATGTTTTTATTTGTTTTGTTTTGTTGAATATATTCTGAAAAAGTAAAGAACAAATGTATTGTTTTTCAATGTAGGCACCACTACGTTCAATGCAAGTCCTCCAGCACTGATAAAGTGCTTGGATTCCTGCAGAAAAAATTCTTTTGTCTACATGTGTAACCACTCATGCACCACCTGCTGTACCTTTTCATCAGATAAAAAAGTTGTGAAACTTCCTACTCCACTCATACTGATTTTTAAAAAAACACGATAACAGAACACTGCTTCTCTTTGTTGCATGTCAAAAGTGGGATGCCCATCGCTAAACTGTCCCTATGATGTCACGGTGTTCATCTGCACCATGATGACACAGCTCAACACTCTTGACATCCTTAACAACAATATTGACAGGTTACAAGACAATGGCATTGTTATTGTAATTTCTATCAGACTTTTAAGGTTTTCATTTGAAGCCCCCTCATATTAATGAGTTTCTGTGAAAGGGTGTTTTCCTGTTTCAGTATTCACCATAATGTAATGTGGGAACAGGGGTGTGGCAGTGGCTAGCATGCTTGTCTGACAATGTGGCGGTAGTGTGTTCTATTCCTCGTTGAGACGTGGCTGTTTAAATAATTGTGTTCCCAGATAAGCTCTGTCTAAAATTGGCACCAGGAAGTTTTCTCGTGGCCACATGAAATTGATCAAATCATCCCAAGTGCTGATCTTTTTGTGTGCATATCCTATTTATAGGACATCGCTGTCAAAACCAGCATTTTCAGTTGTTGTTGATGTCTTGGCAAGTTTACGTTCTAGTAGTTTGCCATTGCTTTCTAGAATGACCGGCTCCCATACCAACACGTTAAAACCCAGCGCAACGCGGTCTGCTGCCAAATTGGTTGTAGCTGTGTTTAGAATGCGGGTAAGTAGGCTTACGAATTGCGTCCGTAAGCCCTTAGCCACGGAGACCGGCAAGTGCTGATTGGTCAATCAAAATATGTGATTGGCACCATCTACCCAATATGCCTCATGGCGTGAAAGTGGGTGTTTTGATTAGTTTACAAATAATGTGCTTGTAAAGTGTAAATACATGTTTGCACTGATGTTTATAAAGAACATATATCAGAAACTGAAATATTATGGCCATGCTAAATGTCAGTCATTTGGAAGAAGAGGCAGACGTTGACTTGCACAAAGATGGACGACAAGCATTGCAGACATCTTGGACTTGAGGGAGTGTGAGCCCGAAGAAGCGGCAAAAACATCTAGCAACATTTTGTTTGGCTATGGTGAGAGCATTGGGGGGCAGCGTGGTCTCGAGGTATGGTGTCTGCCTGAGTGCTGGAGATCCTGGGTTCAAGCCCCGGTGAGGGTCGGGATTTTTTCACGTGGACTTCTAGTAATAAACAGAGATGTGGTTCCTGAGACGAATGTTGCAAATTCCTTGGACCGCCTGAGTAACTAACAATGATTGCCTGAAACAGGCTAATGAAACTAAAATATTACATACAACAATAAGAAAGAGGCAGAGGCAGACCAAGAGAAATGAGGCTGGATGAATTGAGACGGTGGCATGGAGGAATATCATCAGCAGAGTTGATCCAGAACACCAAAGACCGAGATCTGAAAAGAGACATGAACGCCTACGCGAGCTGGCAGGGCACTTGATGATGATGGTGACAGTGACGTTCAGCTAAAGACCCACTACATGATGATGCTACTGATCGTCTAAACCACATTTATCCTCATTTTTAAGTTGTCATTATTCAATGTTTTTTTTTCTTTTTTCAGATCAGATTTAAACTGAAACTGCGTGACAAAGAATCTGCATTTGTCCAAACTTTGCTGCCTGTAGTCTTTGTCATTCTTGGCTTGGTCATTTTAAAAACAAATGAAGTCTCGCTCTCACAGAACCTAAACCCGCTTTTCTTCAATCCCATTGGTTATGTCAGACTTGCAGTAGTTCCTGGCCAGAAACCACCATCATTTCTTGTGTTTGATGCTGTCAGTAAGTACATTCTATTCTATTCTATTCTATTCTATTCTATTCTATTCTATTCTATTCTATTCTATTATGAGCTGTCCAGTTCTATCCATTAATTTTTGTGATTATGATTTATTAATTCTATTCTGAATTGTTAAATTCTATTCTATTCTATTCTATTCTTAACTGTTGAATTCTATCTATTCTTTTCCATTGATTCTGATTTATTCTTTCCTGTTGATCATATTCTAAGCTGTTTAGTTCTATCTATTCTTTTCTTTTCTTCTCTGTTCATTCTGGTTTATTATATTCTTTCTATTATTCACTCTATTCTGTTTATTTTGTGTATGTGTGTTATTCAATCAGTTCTATTGTGTTATGTTTTCATGTATCGTTTTGTAATTATTCTGTTCAGTTCCAGCTTGTTCTATTTAGTTGTATCCTATTCTGTCTGTTCTGATCTATCATGTACCATTTCTGAAGTACAAGATAGGTCAAAACAGGCAGATGTGGCCAGAGAAAGCTTTAACAAAATCTATGGGGCTCCTGTATAGACATGGAGTAGGCAGTGGCCTTCATCCTGGCAACAGGACTGCTGATGTAGCATGACCAGTCATCATTGGCACCTTTCCGTCTTGACAGACGATAGTTTGGTACATTGTGCTTCAAAAAGGCTTAATAACTACGATCCATGGCAACGGCGAGTGTGGCTGGTAAGGCCAATTCTTGCTGCAAATGTTTGCCCACAGTAGGTGCATGTGAAAACATGGTCATTTCCACCATTTTGCACCATCTTACGTCTCTCACGCTCTGTGTGTGCTTTATCTGCAATCATTTTCTCCTTTGTCTTTATTCCATTTCTGATAGTTGCCCTCCATGCAACACGTTCAGCGGCGACGTGCTCCCAATGTGCATTATCAATGCCTGTATCAATCATGTCCCGCTTACACACATCTTTGTATCAGTAGTAGAGGCCGACCCTGAGATCTCCTACCCATCTGTAATTCACCAAAAAAGATGTCCTTTGGTATTCTACCATCATCCATCCTCCTAACGTGTCCTATCCATCTAAGTCTACGAAGACTGAGCATGGAATACACCGTCACACAACCTGATCTTTCCAATACTTCAGTATTTGTGATTTTGTCTTGCCACTTAATACCAAGTATTCTTCGCAGACACCGCATATGAAAGCTGTTTAAACGTTTCTCTTGGCGTGAGTAAGTTGTCCAGGTTTCACTGCCATAAAGAAGAGTACTAAGGACACAGGCTTGGTAGACGAGGACTTTTGTTTTGGCAGTAAGCTTCCTGTTCTCCCAGACTCTTTTTGCTAACATGTTCATTGTTGTTGCTGCCTTGCCAATCCTGATGTTGATTTCCTGATCGAGGGATAATTTGCTATTTACCTCTGATCCTAGATATGTAAAATGGTCTACTATCTCCAGTTCGGCTGTCGTCAATAAAGATTGATGGTACACCATGTGCACCTTGTGACATAATCTGTGTCTTCTTTTTGTTAATTGTTAAACCAAATTCAGAACAAGCATTGGAGAATGCAGATAGTAGATGTTGTAATTCTTCCTCAGAGTGGGTCGTAATCGCAGCATCATCCGCAAAAAGCAACTCTCTGATTAGTACCCTGCTAATTTTGGTCTTGGCCTTCAATCTCTGAGCATTATAGAGGCCACCATCTGAGCGTGAGTGAATGTATATACCGTCATCCTGATCACGAAAGGCATATTTCAGTAGAAGTGAAAAGTATATCCCAAAGAGGGTGGGGGATAGTACACAACCTTGCTTAACTCCACTCTTGATTTCAAACTCTTCTGAAGTTGAGCCATCAAACTTGATTATACCCTTCATGCCTGTGTGGAACGATTCCACAATGGACAGAAGAGTTGGTGGGCAGCCAATCTTCTTTAGTGCTTTGAACAGACCCTCACGACTGACCAAATCGAATGCCTTTGTGAGAGTCGATGAAGGCAATAAACAGTGGCTGATTTTGTTCCCAGCATTTTTCTTGCATCTGTCGCAATGAGAATATCATATCAATGGTAGACCGGTTCTGACGGAAGCCGCACTGTGATTCGGGGTAGACTTGATCTCCCAGGACTTGAAGTCTGCGCAGGACAATTCTGGCAAATACTTTCCCAACAATACACAGAAGTGAGATACCCCTATAGTTGTTACAGTCGCTCCGATCTCCCTTGTTCTTGTACAGCGTTATGATGTTTGAATCTTTGAAATCCTGTGGGACTTGTCCTTCTCGCCAGCATAGCTCTATTAGCTGGTGGATCTGTAGAGCGAGTGTGTCTTGCCCACTCCTGATTACCTCTATTGGAATCCCATCCTTACCTGGAGCCTTGCCAGATGCAAGCTCATTTATAGCACACTTAACTTCTGTTATAGTGGGAAGTGTGTCCAGGTGGTCAAGAGTTGGCAGGGCCTCTATGGCGTTGAGGGCATCATCCGCTAGCTTGGTCTCACTTGAGTAAAGCTCTAAATAGTGCTCGACCCATCTATCCATCTGCTGTTTCTTATCAGTGATGATTTCTCCAGTCAAGGTTTTCAGCGGTGCACTTCTTTTGATCATTGGACCACAGGCTTTCTTTATCCCTTCATACATGCTTCTGATGTTTCGATTTGAATGGACTCACATAACTTGATCCAATAGTCATTCGCACACTGCCTGGCAGCCTTTTGTACATCCTTCCTCGCTTGCTTCAGCTCACTCAGAGTGTTACGCGTTGGTCTTTCCTTGTTTCTTAAGAGAGCTATCTTCTTTTTATCAATCAAGGGCTGCAGTATCTGGCTGTTTGCCGCAAACCAGTCCTGCCTCTTATGATCCACAGTGCCGTAAACCCCTATCGCTGTTTTATAAATAGTTTCCTTAAGTTTACTCCATTTATCATTTACTATACAATTTTCTGATGTATCATTGAAAGCGTCTTCAAGTTGCTGTTGAAATTCAAAGCACTTTCCAGGATCGTGAGTGTTAGTAATATTAATCCTGGGGCTAGACTTGTGTTTAGCTGTGTAGATTCTCTTTGGTCTCAGTCTAACCCTTGCAACAACCAAAGAATGATCTGTATCACAGTCAGCACTGTGGTAACTTTGAGTTAATGATGTATGGTTCAGATGTTGTCTCCGTGTGATAATGAAGTCCCAGCTGATGCCAATGGCTGGATCTTGGATGTTTCCATGTGACCTTATGCATCTCTTTTGTTTTAAAAAAGGAGTTTGTAATACATAGGTCATTTCTAGTGCAATGCTCCAGCAGCCTTTGCCCATTATCATTCATGCGACCGATGTTGTATTTTCCAAGGCACACTGCCCATGAACTCGAGTCCTTGCCCACACGAGCATTGAAATCACCGAGCATATAAATGTAGTCGGATTTTGGAACTGCCTTGATCGCAGAGTCTAGCTGCTTATAGAACGTATCATTCACATCATCAGAGGAAGCAAGTGTCGGTGCATATGCAGTGAGAATGGTGGCAAATCCACAAGAGGTTGCCAAGCGCAGTGATAATAATCTTTCATTACCTCCAGCTGGGATATCAATCATTCCCAGTAGCGAATTCTTCACTGCAAAGCCCACACCATGTTGCCTTTTTTCTGCCTGCCCTCTTCCCTTCCAAAAAAAGGTGTAATTGTTTTCCCTGAGTGACCCTTCCTCAGCGAGGCGAGTCTCCTGCAGGCCAGCAATATCAATGTTAAGACGATTGAGTTCAGCATCAATCACAGCCGTTTTTCTCGCATCGTCAATATTTGTCAAGTCAGTGGAAAATCCTGGACACATGGTTCTCACGTTCCAGGTTGCAAGCCGTAGCTTGAGGTTTCTATTCTTTTTATTAGTACCTGGTGCATTGGTTTTACAGCCTGCGATCAGATTTTGTCCTAGCCCCAAGCACCCATTGAAGCAGGCAGGCTGTGGCGGATCAGCACCCAATTGGCTGGGGGCTACCCAGCTTGAGGCGGGCGGCAGCTGATCAGTGACACCTGTAGGTGTCTCCCACCGTCAGAGGCAACGCGTGGCGCCCCATGTCTACGCCAACTGACAAGGACTTATAACCCATAACAGTTGCCTCTCGCTTTGATTCCGAGACCGGTTAAGACCAGGGATGGAGTTATTGCCTCTCCATAGCACAAAGCCAGGGCTAGAATAAAGAAACCATGTGTTGCCCATGCAGCATGATCCCTCTCTCGGCCTGCCTAGTTCACTCCAGAGGAAAGTTGACACCTATAATCTGGAACAAGACAAGCTGCAGAAGCTGCCGGATCAGCAAAGCAAAGCTCTAACTGTCCGCCTGTCAGAGCTTCGATCCTAGACCAGCTGCCAACCAAGGCTTAGGGCCTGGTCTGCCCTGCCATGACTTATTTTGTCTTTGGGTTGCATTTCCTCGCACCAGGATAAGGCTAGTACCCTCCCAATTGTGCTCTTCCGCCCGAAGCCGTTGGCACAATGTGGGGTGTCGGGTTTGGTAAGCGCCGCAATGACCAGTAACATGAACCATACCATATGCCAGTTGGCCCTTTGGTCATGTGTTTTATTAATTCAGAACATGAACCATACCACATGCCAGTTGGCCCTTTGGTCACATGTTTTATTAATTCAGAACATGAACCACACCACATGCCAGTTGGCCCTTTGGTCACTTGTTTGGTTAATTCAGAACATGAACCATACCACATACCAGTCGGCCCTTTGGTCACATGTTTGATTAATTCAGAACATGACCATGCCAGTTGGCCCTTTGATCACGTGTTTGATTTATTGAGATGTATTTGTTTACATTAATCTGATCTTTTAGGTCAACTCAGCCTAAGAAATGGGAACCAGGAAATGTTCGGCAAACTAAAGGTGGCCTTGTACATTACTTGTTTTGAATCTTACTTGTACTTAATAACAGTACAATATAACAGTACTTGTACATTATATCATTGGCCCTTTCTGCCTTGACGGACGACAGTTTGTTAAATTGTGCTTTAAAAAGGCTTAATAACTACAACTCGTGGTGGTGGTGAATGTTGCTGATAAAACCAATTTGTGCTGTAAATGTTCGTCCACAGTGAATGTATGTGAAAACATGGTCATTTCCACCTTCATGCACTAATTTACATTTCTTGAACATTATAACAGTGCAATATAACAGTACTTGTACTTTATAACAGCACAATATAGCTGTACTTGTGCATTGCAACAGTACAATATAACAGTACTTTCACATTATAACAGTACAATATAACAGTACTTGTACTTTACAGCAGTACAATATATCAGTACATTGTAACAGCATATTATTCAAACTTATGTACATTATAAAAGCACATTATAACAGTACAATGTAAAAGTACTTGTACATTATGAAAGTACAATATAACAGTACATTTTAATAGTGCTTGTACAATATAATAGTGTACATTATAACAGTGTTTGTACATAACAGTACATTTTAACAGTACTTGTACTTTATAACAGTACATTATAATAGCACCAGCATTGGGGGGCTGTGTGGTCTCAAGGTATAGTGTCTGCCTCAAGTGCTGGAGGTCCCGGGTTCAAGCCCCGGTGAGAGTCGGGATTTTTTCACGTGGACTTCTAGTAATAAAATTTCCCCTGGTCTCTGGGTAGTGAGATTCGGACTGCCCGTGTGTATTGTTGCGCATGTAAAAAAAATCCTTTGGCAGTTGGAAATCGAAAAAGATTAGCCTAACGGCGCTGCCCAGGCAAAATGTTTAGTTAAAAATCTACACAAAATATTTCAGGATCCTTGCCGGTGCTACAGAGTTCAGTGCACTGAGCTGAGTTTCTCCAGACTCAGGTTTGAGTTAGGAGGAAAACGGAGCACTTATGGGTTACACCCGTGTGCCATGATGTTGATTCATCAACTAAACTAAACTAAACTAAACTAAACTAGCACCAGCACATTAAAACAAAACATAGCAGCACATTAAATCAGAACATAACAGCACTTTAAAAGCAGCACATTACAACAGTCTGTTTGCTGCGGCAACATACCGACTGACTGTTGTAAATTTTGTCTGCTGCACGTGTCACATACACTTTACAGATAACACAGGTTCCCAGACAGTCATATCCAACTGGAAGAGGCAGTTTGCTGTTGACACATTTATGGCTGGCTCCAAGAACACTTCTGACGTGGCACCTCATTATCTTGGAGTTCAAATTGACAGTGTTCACTGGACAAGTAAGTTTTTGTTCTCATATCTGCTGTTTTTTCCCAGTTGTGTCAGAATTAAGCATTTTTTCTCAGTTGCATAACATTTTGACTGTAAAATCATTGTGGCAAAAATAATTAGTTTCAAAGGTCAGAAATGAGAAACTTCAAAGTGGTGTGGTAATTTTGGTCACATGGGGAATAGTTAAGGCCCTTGTGCTGTGGATACAGGGATACTATGTGCCTCACTTTGAGCCCCAGGGAGATCTGTGTTAGCTTTATGGAACCACATGAAGACTTCTGCCATATATCCTTGCCATACTTCCCGTGTGTTGCCGGGGCCCATAAGGGAAGCAAAGAATAGCAACACTGCAGTCTACCACGCATGTCGTAAGAGGCGACTAAGGAGGCTTGATGGTTCTGTCGCCCTGCTACTGAGTGAGTGCATGGCACGACACTGTGAGCTGTGAGTTTCGTGAGAAATGCTTTTGAATCTGCCCGAGGTCTTTTGGAACGTGACTGCATGTTTCAGAGCAATGGCAGCTGGCTATGTCCCAGAGTTAACCGGTTTTTGCCTTATGCAGAAATGCGTGGCTGCTGGGCTTCTGGTTGACTGTAACTACCATCAACGATGAACTGTATTTTCGTGGACTATGTGGTGATCATTTAGGAAACATCCAGATGAGAAAATGACTGCCGATTCCATCAGAGATGAACTGGGTGTTTCGTGGGGGACTATTGTGTTGACATTCTGGCGGCAGCATTATGCACAGTGTATCTGTGCGGGCTGTTGTTTGTCGAGACTCCTGTCTTTTTCCACTTTTCACATTGGGCAGTGGGGAGCAGTTTTGTGTGATATTCACTGGCACAGGAACGGAGCATAATGGGGACAACCCGTTGCTGTGAAGTTGGAACTGCGACTAACTAACTAACTAACTTGCCATACACCATAGATAAATGGCCAACATAGAACTGAACTGCAAAGGATCTCAGAGCTGATTACCCCTTAGAGGTGCATTGATCAGAAACTATATGTGGAAAAGCCTCAGGCACTCATTAGCCAACCCCAAAATCATGAGTAAATTATGTCCATTGAAGGTGTGTTCTACATATTTCACAAGTGGGTTCTAATGTTCATCAAGTGTGATTTCTACTACATAACAATTAGATTCTGTCCATGAAGCAGAAATCCTACTGAGATCTTTGGAATGTCCTACAAAACTGCCCACGAAGGCTAATCCTATCAACAAATGCCTGGAAGAAGTTAGATGTGTCAATCAGAAGGTGTGTCAGTCGAAAAGTGCAAATATCACCCTCATGTCCATCTTATCACCCTCATGTCCATCTTATCACCCTCATGTCCATCTTATTGCCCTCATGTCCTTATCCCCTTATATCCATCTTATCGCCATCATGTCCATCTTATCGCCCTCATGTCCACCTTATCATCTTCAGAGCCTGAGTCAAACGGCTTGACCACTTCGTCACGGAGACTCTCGATGGAGTCACAAACAAGTTTCTCACCTTGTACAAGGCCACCGTTCCACCCATGTTGATTGCGATACGCAGCTGCATCAAGCTGCAACAGCTCTGTTGTAAACAAACACATCATAATTATATTTGAAACAAAAATATCAGGTGAATAAAGAAGAAGAATATGACATTTCAGGAAAGTTTTTATTAAGACTTTATCTTGTCTTTCTTATTATTTGTATAAAAGTTGACCATGATATTTGTGGGGATTCTAGTATGCACACAATTGGATCCTTACTCTTACCAGGAGTTTGTTTACTGTGTTATGTGATCTATGTGAGCTGACTGGAGTACTTATCAGGGTGTCAGCATGCATTGAAGGTAGTCCTTGAGAAATCAAACCAGTTGCAGTTCATGTTGGATGTATACATTCTGACCTTCCATTTCAGCAGTAATATGGCAGTTCAACTGTATCTTTAGTTGTATGCAAGCTGAGCTTTTGTTTTTAGTTATAAATAAGTTGTCCTTTTCTCTCTTTACAAAGTAAGAGTTAAAAAGAAGTTTCCCATTGTACCAAATACTGTTAATAGATTGAATCAAATTCTTGAAGGATCATAAACTTGATTGATAAAAATAAATATCAGACCATGGTTGACAATTGGCTTTAACAAAGCCATGTTGGTTCATTCCATGCTCAGGATACAATACACCACTAGATATAATGGTTCTGAAGTTGTTACAAAGTTCTCCTTGATATTTGATGGCAAGATGAACAAACAGTGTAAAGACAGAAATAGACACTTTCGAAATGTGAATATGAACACAATTTGTTGCCCTTATCTAAGCACAGGCATCTATCAACTACCCTGGTATTAAGGGGCAGCATAACTGCCTTGTGTCCGGAGCTTGCATTAATACCTAACCTCATTGGAAAGTGCAGGTCTAATAATTTCTTCCCCCAACATTAATAATATCTTAAAGTTATGTTTAATTTCTACCTTCAGAAATTGACAGCATTATGTTTACTTGCTCCTGCAGAATCTAACAGACTTTGTTGTGCTGTACAATGACAGCGCTGTGCATTCCATCCCCATCATCATCAACATGGCTACTCAGAGCATTTTGAACAGCTCAGACCTCAACAGCTTCATTAATGCGAGCAGTCTGCCCTGGCCTTCCCCTATCTGATAAACTCTCCTACAGTGCTGGATCTATAGTTTTCTGCTCTGCTTGTTGGAATGGCCTTCATTCTGATTATCCCTGGCTTCTCTGCTTGAAATTGTGAAGGATCGAGAGGTAATTTTATCTGTGTGAAACTTTAAGCCACTGTGAGGTGATTTTTATATATTTTATATTATTAGAGATTATGAAGTAATTTTATCTGTTTGCAGCTGTTATGAACTTATGTGATTTTGTATACCTGAAATTGTTATATTGAGATAATTTGATCTGTATGATATGGACTTAGTGAGTTTGTGTATATGAAATTGTTAGACATTATGATATAATTTGGCCTGTGTGATATGGGCTTATATGAATTTGTGTATATGAAATTGTTAGACATTATGAGATAATTTGATATGTGAGCTGAGCAGAGCAGGGCACTCACTTGTCCTGAGCAAAGAAATATTACAGGAGAGAAGTCAGAAAGCTAAGAAAAATTGGATGACTGAAGAAATCTTAAAGTTGATGGCCAAAAGAAAACAGAGTAAAAGGAAATTTAATTACATTCTATTAAAGATACAAAAATATGCACAGACAAATCAGTAAGCTCACAGGAAGAGAAATAAGAATAAATAAAGGGTGTTTAAAATCAAAAACAGGAAAGATATTATTGGAGGAAGATGCTATAATGAAGAGGTGGAATGAGTACATAAGAGAATTATATGATGGAGAAAGGGCAGAATTAACAGAAGAAAGTAACTTAGAAGGTCCACCTATTCTAAAAGAAGTTGCTGACACTATCAAACATATGAAGAATTGAAAAACAGCTGGGCCAGATGGAATCACAATAGAAAAATTTAAAGTAATGGGAGAATTTGGAGTAGATGTGCCACATAACGTTTAGACAGAATGACGTCATCGGAAAAGGTGGTAGAAAATCAGATAGGGAAAACCCCACAAGAAACTAAGAAACTGTTGGTAAACAGCACAAAGGACAGTGACGTCAGAGGACAACAGAAAGGACACGGATTGGGAATGGAAGAGCAGGCCGTGAAAATGCAAATATTGGCGATGGAATAGTGTTGGCACATAAAGCAGTGGCTGCGACGGAGATAGCAGGGAAAGGAGATATACAGGGATTGCTACAAGGAGTCGCTACAGAACTTACGAGAGTACCTAGACCTATATCGTGCAGAGCGGCAAAGGAGAACTTCAGGCAGAATGACAGAAGGGCAATGGAAGATACGAAGGTACAATATCTATGTAAGCAGGTTAGTGTTGAGTATTCAACAAGTTCCTGTAAATAGAACTAGGTCCAGCTTGACAACAACAAGCACCTAGATACGGATAGAATTGATAGAAATCTCTGACTGACTGTGAGCTCTTATTAAATGTTATTACGTATTAAAATCTTCAGCATGGCCGTTATCTTCAAATCATTTACTTTGCGGTTCCAGCGTTGAACATTTGTTCATTTTGCATTTACGATTGTTGTGTCGAGCCAGACATTTAAGTGACATACTATTTTCTCAGTTTCATTTAACAGTTCATGAACACGCCGGACATATAGTATGGCAGATGTATTAACCAAAATGTTGAATGATATTTACAGCAGTGGATATATACCCAGTGATATGCTGAAATCTGTATTTATAGCTATACCAAAAGACCAGGAGCAGTTAAATGCAAAGATTCCCCGGGAAGGTTAACCCGGTCAACAAATGCCCGCAGAAGTTGGGTGTGTCAGCCTAACGGCGCAAGAACGCAGCTCTGCTGTAAACAGGCACAACGCAATAACGTCCGGGGAAAAAACTCCGGATGAACGCAGAAGAAGAAGAAGAAGAAGAATGTGAAGATTTTCGTACAATTAACCTCATAAACCATGTTGCTGAACTTTTACTCAGAATTATAATGATCGATTGATTTAGGAACCGACATCACAGCATTCGGGGCATTCCCATAAGCGCTCCAGCCTCATCCTCAGCAGCCAGCAAAGAGTTCCAACACCAATAGTACCAGTAGCAATCTGATTATATGTCTGTCTCGCCTTTCCTCTGAGCATCGAGCGTCAGCCAGATCCCCTCGTCACTCCTCGCTGTCTCATTTTAGCCAGACCATGGTGATCCATTTGCTCCTCCGAGGTGTACACGTACTCCCACAAGGCTGCAACCACGTCCGCCTTGTCATGCATCAATACTCCACCAAGTTTTGCAGAGCCAGCCAATCTGTCTGCCTGTTCATTCTCTAGCACACTGGCATGCCCCGGAGAAAAGATCCAGGTGATGCTTGCCACCCGTGACAGAATCCTAATGAGAAGAACACGATCATGATAAACTATTACAACAGATCAAAACTCTGTTCAGCACATATCCTGTTCTTAAATTGCCTGATATCTCTAAAGATTTCGTCTTTCAGACAGACGCTAGTTTTCATGCAATTTCAGCTGTTTTACTTCAAATGCATGATGGTAAATTGCATCCTATTCTGTACTTCAGTAAGAAACTATCAGATACTCAGAGAAATTATGCAATTACCGAACTGGAAGCTTTAGCGTTAATTGAGAGCATTGATAAATTCTCTAGATATCTTCTTGAGAGAAAATTCCTAGTTCTTTCTGACAATAAACCATTGCAGATCTTTAAATCTGTGAATCTTTGAATGTAAATGAACAAATTAGGAAGAGCTTGGAAGCAACAGAAATGTGGTTTCTGAGATGAATGTTGCAAATTCCTTGGACTGCCAAAGTAACTACCAATGACTGCCTGAAAGAGGCTTATTAAACTAGAACATTATGCACAACACAAAATTCACAGCTCACAGTGTCGTGCCACACACTCAGCTCAGTAGCAGGGCAACGGAACATCTAGAAATGGAACAAACAATATCTAGACTGTGCAGGTGAACAGCTCGGAAAACATCCAGATGGGAAAATGACTGCCATTTCCATCAAAGATGAACTGTATGTTTCGGGAGGACTTTTGTGTTGGCATTCTGGCCATGGCATTATGTACAGTTATATGCTTTTACTATCCATCCGCAGTTGTTTGTGGCGTGAACTGAGAACTGCATGTTCGGAGAAAATGGCATTGCCGGCTCAGGGTTGCCAATTTTCTTTGACAGGAAACATATAGATACGGATCAAACAACAACTAGAAATATCTATACTGTGCAGGTAAACATCTAGAAAAACATCCAGGGAAAATGAGTCTAAATGACTGCCGCTTCTATCAAAGATGAACTGTATATTTCGTGGAGGACTTTTGTGTTGATATTCTGGTGGCTGAATTTTGCACAGGGAAATGCTTTTACTATCTGACTGTGGTTGTTTCTGGCGTGAACTGCATGTTCGGGAAAATGGCGTAGCTGGCTTTGTCGCAAAACGGACTGGTTTTGCCTTAAGCAGTAATGGGTGGCTGCTGGTTTTCTAGTGACTGCCGCTTCCGTCGAAGATGAACTTTTATTTTTCGTGGAGGACTTTTGTTTTGACATTCTGGTGGCAGCATTATGCACGGTGGTACTTGTGCGGACTGTTGGTTGTCGAGACTCCTGTCTTTTCCACTTTTCACATGGGGCAGTGAGGATCATTTTATGTGATATTCCCTGGCACAGGAATGGAGAATAATGGGGATGACCCATTGCTGTGAAGTCGGAACCGCAACTAACTAACTATTATGCACAACAATAAGAAAGAGGCAAGCAGCTTTCTTTGGTAATGTGATGAGAAGAGAGGCATCGGAGAACATCGTGACAAATGGAAAGATTGAGGGGATGAGATGCAGACCAAGGGAAATGATGTTGGATGGATTAAGATGATGACATGGAGGAATTTCATCGGCAGAGTTGATCCAGAAAACCAAAGATCGAGGTCTGTGAAGAGTCACTTGGTGAGGATGATAAGCAAAAAAAAAAATAGTTAGGACCAACATATGCTATGTTTGTTACTCTGAAATTGTTAGGAACAAAAATAATATCTCACTCTGAAATTTTTAAGGACAGAGAGATAGTTATCTCACTTTGAAATTGAAGGAAAATTGAATTATCATCACTATCATGTGCCCTGCAAAGTAGTGTAAGCATTCATGTTTCTCCACAGATCTGTCCTTGATTTTCTGGATCAATTTTATTGATATTATTCCTTCATGTTACTATTTTAGACCATCAAGCATCATTTCTCTGTGTCTACCTCTGCCTCTTCTACCTTGATCGTTTCAGTTGTCACAATGTTCTCTAGTGCCTCTCTTCTCATTATATGACTAAAACACACTGTCTCTTTCTTACAGTTGAGAATAATGTTCTACATTCATTAGCCTCTTCCTGGCAATCATTGTTAGTTTACCCTGGCCATCCAGGCTATATTTATCTCAGAAAACACATCTTTGCCGCCTCCAAACTCTAATTTATTCATTCACATTCAAAGATTCACTACTACACAGTAGCACAGGTTGAATATAATATTTAAGCACTCTCTTTGCGACATCCAATGAAATTGTTATGTTACACAAGATACCTTTTCTAAAATGCAGCTTTTGCATGGCCTATTCAGCTCGTACAACACAGACTGGTATAGAAAATCTAATAGCCTCAACCCAATTGAATAGTGACAATCACAACTTATATCTTAACATAGCAAAAACAAAGATATTGCATACAGATAAAACCACTATGGAGAAAGAAATTAATGAGGAAAAATTGGAGGTGGTGGAACATTTTGAATATCTTGGGTCATTGATTACCAACAACGGTGACACAATGAAAGAAATTAAACGACGACTATCAATTGCTCTTCAAAGACTAAAACAACTGAATAAATTATGGAATGGGACAGAGAGAACTACAAAAATTAGGTTTTTAAGGGCATGCATTTTTCCCATTGCAACATACGCCTATGAGACCTGGACACTTACTAAACAAGCTGAACAGCGCATAAATGCCTTTGATTATAAATGTTATAGACAAGTTCTAAAAATATCTTGGGTAAAGAAAAGAACAAATGCATCCATACTTCAAGAGCTAAATATTGAAGAAGGTTGGCTATTAAAGACGATAAAACAAAGAAAAGTGAAATATTTTGATCACTTGAAACGTCACGAAAGTTTGGAGAGAACAATAATGGAGGGGTGGGAAGAGAAATGGGAAATGCCTGGAAAGAGAGGAAGAGGAAGGCCAAAAGAGAAGATGGGTGCAGGATGTGGCGGATGATCTCCAGATGGGTGTATCGGACGCGGGACATTTTGCTTATGATCGAGAGGTTTTCCAGAAGGTTGTTATGGGAGTGAGGTTCTGCAAAGGACATGCTACTGAATAAGTGAATGAATGAATTCAGCTCGTTATGTCTTTTCCTTCAGTTGTAATTTCAAAATATTTTAGTCATAAAAAAATTAAAGCCAAGGACCCTTTGATATGCCTTAAAGCATATCAGGCATATGGTGCAAGATCCATAGTTTTATAGAGCAACTGGCACAGGTGGGTGATGTGGGCAGTATCACATTGGCCACCTTTACTTACCAACACATTTCCTGGTATCCAGTTTAGGTTGGGCAAATCTGGCAGCCCAGGTTGATTAAAAATTATAATCCACCCCAAATCAAGTCAAACTCATGACTATTGGGCCGGCAGGCAAGTGTCTAGCCACTATGCCACTGCAGCGCTCTTGTACTCATTTATCTGCTACAATTGTTAGTATTGATGGGTATCTGCATGAAACTGATTGATTGCGTTATCTGTTGTTAATAGTTTAATGTTGTTGTATCCACAGTTAAAACTGCGAGGCCAGATGCGCATTTCTGGAGTGACCTTCAACCTTTACTGGGGAACAACTTATATCTGTGACCTTTTGATTTACCTGGTTCCTGTTGTTATCATCGTTATTGTGCTGGCAGTGCAGGTAAACATCTCTCTTCATCTGGTGAGCTTAATTTACTTGTCCAGCATGCATTAGACATTGAAGAGCTGTGTGGACATAAATGTTGAGGTGGTTATTTAACATGTCCTGCATGAATTAGACATTGAAGAACTGTGTGGATGTTGAGGTGGTTATTTTACATGTCCAGCATGCTGACCAATAAAAAGATATCAATTGAAACGAGAAAAAGGGTGTTGAAGTGCTGCATAAAACCTATTCTTTTGTATGGATGTGAAGCGTGGACAATAAGCAGTCAAGCTGAAAAACAGCTAATGGCAGTTGAAATGTGGTTTCTGAGGAAAATGCAAAGAATACCATGAACAGACAGAAAAAAACCAGTGAACAAGTCCTTCAAGAAACAAATGAAGATCTTAAACTGATTATAGTCATTAGATGTAGACAGACACCATTTTTTGGGCATGTTAGGAGAAGAAATGACTTGAAGAACTTGGTGATGACTGGCAAGATCGAAGGGAAGAGACCAAGGGGAAAACCGAGAAGTAAATACCTGGATGGCTTGGCCACATGGCATGGTCGAGACAGGAACACGGAGCTGATCCACGACTCTGATGAACGAGTGAGATGGCAGAACATGACTGCCCATGCTTATCGGCATGGCATATAATGGATGGATGGAATCATTAGACATTGAAGAGCTGCGTGGACATAATTGTTGAGGTGGTTATTTTACATGTCCAGCAGTCATTAGACATTGAAGAGTTGTATGGACATAATTGTTGAGGTGGTTATTTTACATGTCCAGCAGTCATTAGACATTGAAGAGTTGTATGGACATAATTGTTGAGGTGGTTATTTAACATGTCCAGCATGAATTAGATATTTAAGTGCTGCGTGGACAAAATTGTTTGATGTGGTTATTTTACATGTCCAGCATGAATTAGATATTGAAGCACTGCATGGACAAAAATTTTGAGGTGGTTATTTTACATGTCCAGCATGCATTAGACATTGAAGAGCTGCAGGGGCATAATTGTTGAGGTGGTTATTTAACATGTCCAGCATGAATTAGATATTTAAGCGCTGCGTGGACAAAATTGTTTGATGTGGTTATTTTACATGTCCAGCATAAATTAGATATTGAAGCGCTGCAGCATTTACTGTACTCTTCCCTTCTACAAACCCACATTGTTCTTCCCCTATTTCAGATTGTATTTTTTTCCTCACTCTTTGCATGATAATTCGTAGCAAAATCTTTGTGATGTGTGATGTGACTCATTATACTAATTGTTCTATGTTGATCACATTCCAAGGCTCCTGATTTCTTTGGGATTGCAATAAATACAGAGTTACATAATCCAGCAGGTATATCTCCAGTATCATATAATGTGTTCAGCAGTCTGGTGACTTGCTCTAATCCAAATTCTTCTAAAGCTTTAATCATTTCTGTTGTGATGTTATCTGCACCGGGGGGCCTTGCCAGCTTTCATATACTTAAGAACATTTCGAACCTCCATCTTCAAAATGGGCTTTCCTTCATTATTAAATCTAATATCATACTCTTCCTCTCTGTTATCATCATAAAGATTTTTTACATAATCTGTCCATACATGTAGAATCTAATCTTTTTCTATTATGATTTTGCCATCTTCAGTTTTTAGACAGCCTGTTGATGTACTTGTTCTTTTATTAGTAAGTTCCTGAATTCTTTTGTGCACTAATTTGGTATTTTGACTGTTGTGTTGTTTTTCAATTTCTAAGCACTTTTCCTCAAGCCATGCTTCTTTTGCCTCCTTACATAATATTCTGACTTGTCTGTGAATTTCTTCATATTTGGCAGAATTATTTTTGTTGAGTCTTCTTGTTTCCATTAGGTGTAAAATTTCTTCAGTCATCAATTTCTTACGACCCACCTTCTTTAATTTTGGAATAGTTGTTTCTGCAGCCAAACTGATTGAATTCTTCAACATTTCCCATTGATCATCCACATCCTGGAATAGGATCTCTAGATCAGATAATATATCAAATCTGTTCTGTACTTCTATGTTGAATTTGTTTTGTATTTCCTTGTCATTACTCAATGTACACAAATCATACTTGGTGTTTCCTGTTATATACTTGACTTTCTTCAACTTTATCCTCAATGTTCCTGTAAGTGATCTGTGGTCACTGTAACAATCAGCACTGGGAACTGTTTTTGCTATTGTTAATGCGTTTCTAAATCTTCTGCTAATCAGAATGTAGTAAATCTGGTTTCTAATCCTGCTATCAGGACTCCTCCATGTCCATAATCTTCTAGGGTGTTGCTTAAACCAGGTGTTTCCTACAATCATTTCCTGTTCTTTTGCCCACTCTACGAGTCTGTATCCTCTTTCATTTCTCTCTCCTAAACCATAGTTTCCTACTGTGTATCTATCACCTTGATTTCCTACTTTTGCATTGAAGTCCCCTATTATGAATGTTTATTTCTGAATTTTTACATTTCTTTAAGGCAGGCTCCATGTCATTATAAATTTCCTCTACACTATCTTCACTGGATTCTCCTGTTGGGGTATATACTTGAATAACATTTATGCTAAAAGGTCTGCCACTTAATTTAACTAGTAGAACTCTGTCCGGCACAGCCCAATATCCTTGAACAGATTTGATGTTTTCCGGTCCAAAATAATTGCCACTCCCCTTTGTCAATCTTCACCTCCAGAGTAAATAATCTTAAAATCTTCATCTTTCTTGATGCCTGCTCCTGTCCATCTCGTTTTGCACATCCCTAAAATATTAATTTTTTCTCTTTCCATTTATTCTCTAGTTTTTCGTCGTCGTTTAACGTCCTAACATTCCATGTTGCTAATTTTAATGTCTCTGTCCTTGTCTTGCGACGATCAGTCTTTAGGTGAATCATAATTGCCAGACTTTAATTAAAAATTATTGTGTAAATAATTAATAATATGCTAATAATTCTTATTATATAAATATTTTTCAGTGCATAAATTATTATGTGTACCATCCATCCATTATGTGCCATGCTGACAAGCGTGGCTGGTCATGTTCTGCCATCTCACTTGATCACCAGAGTTTCAGCTGGATCAGCTCTGTGTTCCTGTCTCGACCATGCCACGTGGCCAAGCCATCCAGGTATTTACTTCTCGGTCTTCCCCTTGGTCTCTTCCTTCAATCTTTTCAGTCGTCACCAAGTTCTCCAAGTCATTTCTTCTCATAACATGCCCAAAAATTGTGACTGTCTACGGTCTAAAGACTCTAATTAGTTTACGATCTTCATTTGTTTCTTGAAGGACTTGTTCATTGGTTTTTCTGTCTGTCCATGGTATTCTTTGCATTTTCCTCAGAAATCACATTTCCACAGCCATCAGCTGTTTTTCAGCTTGACTGCTCATTGTCCACACTTCACGTCTATTCAGAAGTACAGGTTCTATGTAGCACTTCAACACTCTTTTTTCTCGTTTCAATTGATATCTTTTTATTGGTCAGTATGTTTTTCATCTTGCAAAAGGCTACCTTCGCAATGGCAATTCTTGTTCTAATCTCTTTAAGGCATCTCCCATCAGATGTTATGACTGTTCCGAGATAACCGTATCGATTCACTTGCTTAAGAATATGCCCATTTACTCGTATATCACATTGTGGTATTTCCTTCTTCCTAGTGACGACCATAATCTGTGTCTTCTTAATATTCAGTTCTAACCCTAGTTGTTCACCGTGTGTAACAACCGCATCTACTAAATTTTGCAGGTCCTGTTCATTGTCTGCAATCAAGACTGTATCATCTGCATATCTAATGTTATTTATGTATCGTCCCCCAATGTTGATTCCTTTCATATCTTCTATATTTCTGAAAATATTTTCACTGTACAGGGAAAAAAGACATTACACATCCCTGTCTCACACCTCTTTTAATAGGCTGATATTGACCTACATCATTATAAATTCTGATGGCAGCTTGTTGTTTCCAATATATGTTTTTTTACAAGTCTATGGTCTTTCCCATCAGTTTGTAGATCTTCAAGCATCCTTATGTCGACATGTCTCACTTTATCGAAAGCCTTTGTGTAGTCAATAAAGCAAAGAAATAGATCTCTGTTTACTTCTATAGAACGTTCAATTACTGTTCTCAGTATACACACAGCATTTACTGTGCCCTTGCCTTCTACAAACCCACATTGTTCTTCTCCTATTTCGGGTTGTATTTCCTTCCTAACTCTTTGCATGATAATTCGCAGCAGAATCTTCGTGATGTGGCTCATTATACTAATTGTTTGATGTTGATCACATTCCAAGGCTCCTGATTTCATTGGGATTGCAATAAATATAGAATTACATAATTCAGGAGGTATATCTCCAGTATCGTATATTGCGTTCAGCAGTCTAGTGACTTGGTCTATTCCATAATCTTCTAAGGCATTGATCATTTCTATTGTTATGTTATCTGTACCCGGGGTCTTGCCAGTTTTCATATGGTTAAGAGCATTCTGAACTTCCATCTTCAAAATTGATGGTCCTTCATTATTATTCCGATGATCATATTGTTCTTCTCTTGTATCATCATAAAGGTCTTTCACATAATCTGACCACGCATGTAAAATCTGATCTTTTTCTATTATGATTTTGCCATCTTTGGTTTTTAGGCAACCCGTTGATGTGTGTGTTCTTTTGTTAGTGATGTCATTAATTCTTTTGTGCATTAATTTGGTATTCCAGGTGTTGTGTTGGTTTTCAATTTCCTTGCAATTTTCCTCAAGCCATGTTTCTTTTGCCTCTTTGCATAGCTTCCTAATTTTCCTGTGAATCTCTTCATATTTTTCCTTGTTATTTTTGTTATTGCTTCTTACTTTCCATGAGTTTTAAGATGTCTTCCATCATCCATTTCTTGCGTCCTATTATCTTTATTTTTGTGATGGTTGTTTCTGCAGCTTGGTTGACTGATTTTTTTAAATATTTCCCATTGGTCACTGACATCTTGAAATAATATTTCCATATCGGACAATGCATTGAATCTGTTCTTTACCCCTACGTTGAATTTATCTTTTATTTCCTTACTGTTCAGTGCCTATAGATCAAATTTTGTGTTTCTTGGTGAATATTTGACTTTCTTTAATTTTATATGTAAATTGCTTAAGATTAATCTATGGTCATTGTAGCAGTCTGCGCTTGTTATAGTTTTTGCAACTTTTAAGGCATTTCAAGATCTTCTGTTCATGAGAATGTAATAAATCTGATTTCTGATCTTATGATCAGAACTCCTCCATGTCCATAATCTCCTTGGGTGCTGTTGATTATATGTACACAGCCATTCATAATTGCAGACAATGCGCAGGACCTGCAACAATTAGTAGATGCGGTTGTTGTACACAGTGAGAAACTGGGGTTAGAATTAAATTGTAAAAAGACTCAGGTTATGGTCGTCAGTAGGAAGGAAGATGTGCCACAATGTAATATACAAGTAAATGGAAATATTCTTCAACAAGTGAATCGGTACAATTATCTTGGAACAGTTATAACATCTGATGGGAGATGCCTTGAAGAGATTAGAACAAGAATCGCCATGGCGAAAGTAGCCTTTAGCAAGATGAAAAACATTCTGACCAATAAAAAGATGTCATTGAAACGAGAAAAAAGAGTGTTGAGGGGATACATAGAGCCTGTTCTTTTGTATGGATGTGAAACTTGGACAATGAGCAGTCAAGCTGAAAAGCATCTGATGGCTGCAGAAATGTGGTTTCTGAGGAAAATGCAAAGAATACCATGGACAGACAGAAAAACCAATGACCAAGTACTACAGGAGACAATGAACATCGTAACTGATTAGAGAATTAGACATAGACAGTCAAAATTGTTTGGACATGTTATGAGAAGAAATGGATTGGAGAACTTAGTGACAACTGGCAAGATCAAGGGGAACAGACCAAGAGGAAGACCGAGAGGGAAATACCTGGATGGCTTGGCCACATGGCATGGAAGAGACAGGAACACTGAGCTGATCCACGACACTGGTGATCGAGTGAAATGGCGAGTCATGACCGCCCACGCTTTCCGGCATGGCACATGATTGATTGATTGATTCATTTCTCAGCATTTACCAACTCTATTTTATAAATAGCCTCCATTATCTTATTTTTATTCTGCAGATTGAAGGTTTGAATTCAGGTGGAGGATTGGGTGCTTTGGTACTGCTGTTTGCCACAAATATCCCCTTCAATATTGTTCTGGCTTTGGTCCTGTCATTCCTGTTTGACAAAGCAGAAACATGTTCTGCTTATCTGCCTATTCTGATCAGTTTGGTAAGTAATTCTGTCACAGATATTTCTTCTTCTTCTTCTGTGTTCATCCAGATTTTTTTTTCCGGATGTGACTGCGTTGTGCCTGTTTACAGCAGAGCTGCGTTCTTGCGCCATTAGGCTGACACATCCGACTTCTGCGGGCATTTGTTGTCACAGATATTTAATACAGAGGAGATAATGATGGTGTTAATGCTTTTGCTAGCACAAAGTTTCTATAAAGTCTAGTTGCAATTTTAAACTTTAATGTCTTTAACTCTTTCAGGTGTTTAGTAGAGGAGCTGTGCAAGTACATGTCTCTGAAAGTGTTTTACCATGTTACACTTTGTTTTTCTCTTTCATATATTTATGCTAGTACAAATTATCTATAAAGTCTTTTTTACAATTTTAGACTTTGCCTTTAACTCTTTCAGATATTTCATAATAGAGAGCTGTGCTAGTAAAGAGTGTCGATAAAGTCTTTTTACATTTTTAAACTTTAGCGTCTTTGACTTTTCATTTCCAGAAAGATTCAAAGCAGAACACAATATACATATAAAATTAAAGGAGGTCAAATATACACCAAAAAACACAAAATTTGATCTACATGTGCTGAAGAGTGAAGAGATAAAAGATAAATTCAATGTAGAGGTAAAGAACAAATTTGATGCATAGTCTGATCTGGTAATATTATTTCAAGATGTTAGCAACTAATGGGAAATATTAAAGAAATCTGTCAGCCAATCTGCAGAAACAATTATCCCAACAACGAATATGATGAGATGTAAGAAATGGATGATGGAAGACATCTTAAAACTCAAGAAGAAATAACCATGAAAAATATGAAGATATTCACAGAAAATTAGGAAATTGGACACAGAGGTAAAAGAAGCATGGCTTGAGGAAAATTGCAGGGAAGTTAAAAACCATCACAACACCTGCAACACCAATTTAATGCACAAAATAATTCATGACATTACTAACAAAAGAACACACACATGAATGGTTTGCCTAAAAACCAAAGATGGCAAAATCATAATAGAAAATGATCAGATTTTACATAGTGATCAGATTATGTGAAAGACCTTTATGATGATACAAGAGAGGAACAGTATGATGTTCGGAATAATAATGAAGGACCATTAATTTTGAAATGGAAGTTCAGAATGCCAGGCCTTCTACATCGGTTGAACAGAGAGACAGCTGAACAAAAAAGTGTCAGAACACATACCTCAATGGGTCGACACACAGGCGATGCGAGCCTAATGGGACAGACACATTGGAAGCCTCCAGCATCTTTAATTGCTAGGCACATTCTCGAAAGTGGCCATGTGATTGATAGAGACATTGCCTTTCGCGTGTTGTTTAACACACAAAATACTCGCTTGTTAAAGTTTGCAGAAGCAATAAAGATCAATCAACGAAAGCCAGAATTGTGCAAACAGAAAGACATGTTAGTCAGCTTTAAATTACTGTGGTAGACAATTGACATTACTGTGCGAACATATGTATATTTCAGCTTGATGGATTTATCTAGTGAATTTACTTAACGTTGTGTGAATTCTGCAGTGTGTACCTGACGAGATTCAGCAAAAAATGCCATTTTAATTTCCTTTATCGTGTCACCATTGTTGG
Source organism: Cepaea nemoralis (assembly GCA_014155875.1). NCBI lineage: Eukaryota > Metazoa > Mollusca > Gastropoda > Stylommatophora > Helicidae > Cepaea > Cepaea nemoralis. The sequence goes on along the minus strand of JACEFZ010022447.1, from coordinate 8,614 downwards.
TAATCAATAACCCAAGATATTCAATATGTTCCACTACCTCAAATTTGTCCTCATTAATTCTTTTCATATTAGTTTTATCTGTTTGCATTATCTTTGTTTTTGCTATGTTAAGATATAAGTTGTGATTTTCACTATTTTTTTTAGGTTGAGGTTATTAGTTTTTCTATACCATTCTGTGATGTGGATGGTAATACCGTATCATCAGCATACCAAATCTCTTTTTCTTAACCACCAATATTTAGGGCATCATATTGCTCACTGTTGATATCATCTCTGACATTTCTCATGATATTTTTGGCATACAGGTTAAACAAATAGGAGGACAGCACACATCCCTGACGGACTCCTTGCTTGATGTCAAACCAATCTGATGTCTCGCCATCTATTCTAACCGCTGCTTGTTGGTCTAGATAGAGCATTATTATGAGTTGTACTACATGTGATGGAAAGCCCATTTTCCTAATGATTTCCCAAAGTTTCTGATGTTGTATACAGTCAAATGCCTTTTAATAATCCACAAAACATAAGAATAGGTTTACATTAAATTGTCTACACTCAATTATTATTTGCTCCTCAGGTATCCATGATCCCATACTTGGTTGTCTCTGTGATTGACATGGCCTCCAACAGCAAAGCAGCAATAGTTATTCACTACCTGGCTTGCATGATTGATCCACCGTATATTATCTTTGGTGGATTGTACTTTATCAGCAGGGTAAGTGATTGGTTAAAAAAGAACATTTGGACTTTTGAGCTGAAATGTTACAGAATAATTCTTAGAATACTGTGGGCCAAGAGGAAGAAAAATACTGAAGTTTTGCAAGATCTGAACATAGACGGAAACTGATTCAAAAACAGTATAGTGTCTCTGAAAGTGAATACTTTGTCTATGTTTCACATATCACAATGACTCAGAATTAATAGTGATGGAAGATATTGTTCCCGGAAGAAGAGCGAGGGTTGACCAGCACAAAGATGGACACAGGTCATTGGAGACACATTGGACATGAGGGTGATAAAGTAGACATGAGGGCGATAAGATGGACATGAGGGCGATAAGATGGACATGAGGGTGATAAGGTGGACATGAGGCATGAAAAGTGACAAGAGATGACTTTTTGGCAGGGTTTGATGTGAGCGATCTTCTGCAACAGACCTGCCATATGATGATAATGTGATCCCTGGCTGATATTATAGCACGTAACTTTCTTGTAGCTCATCAATTACCAGGCAGTCCATAAAAAAAAACTACATTCAAACTCTTCATTTCCCTTTTTTTTCATGATTCCTTTTCAACATTAAAATTTCCCTTTTTTACATTATTCCTCTTTTTCATTATTCCTTGACAACATGAAATATCTTGGTGCTGCTGCGTATCGCAACAACATGGGTGGAACGGTGACCTTGCTCAATGGTGAGAGACTTGTTCGCGACTCCATCGAGAGTCTTCGTGATGAAGTGGTCAAGCCGTTTGTTTGACTCAGGCTCCGAAGGTTGTGGGTTTGATTCTGAGTCGCGTCCTTCGGTTCATGATTAATTTTTTTTCCAGAGACTCCTGAGGGTTGTCGCTGTAACTATGGAGTTTATGCTTTGTACAACGCTTTCGGCGGTTCGCTGCAGAAAGAGACTGAGCCATATGGGATAAAACCTGGTGCAATGAAGTCAACCATGTCGACTTTTAAGCGACTTTTTAAAGGGTGAAAGATGTTTGTTTCTGGCAGAGAGTTGCAAGACTTGAAGGCTTCGCGTGGAACACTAGGGGATGGCTGAACCAACATTGGACTACGTGTGACTTATTAGTACACACTTATAGAAAACAGGAGGAGGCCTGAGCACCTTGTTAAACATGCAATGATGATAGTCCAGTTTGATCATTTCTTTCTTTCTGCTATCAGAGCTTAGAAGGCCTCTGGGACACAACCTCAGCGAAGGTTGTGGTGTGTTGTGGGTAATTTCAAAGCAGATATAACCAGTCCTCTCCAGATTTTTATTTTGTACCTGGAGATCATGACATGTGAAATTGTGATGAAAAATCAAATACTTATTTTTCTTGACTCATTTCATAACAATAAAATCAAGTGTTAAACAGAGACTATATCTCATCATCATCATAATCATCATCCAGTGCCTCTCCACAATGAAGGTTAGCCATACTGCCAGCATTTTTTGTCTAGAACCTTCAGTGTACTTTTTGCCAGGCTGTAACCTGATGTTGTGTGCTCTTGTATAATTTTGTGAACACTACAAGATTAACTATATGGCGGTGAAGGATGGAGTGTGAATGAACTAATTAGGAAAAGCTTGGAGGCAACGGAGACAATGTTTCTGTGACAAATATAGCATTATCTTAGACTCTTAAAGAAAGTAACGATTGCCTGGAATAAAAATAAAGAAAGTAGCACATTATATCATCATCATCAAGTGCCTTGCCACCTGGCATAGACATTCATGTCTCTCCACAGATCTTGGTCTTTGGTGTTCTGGATCAACTCTGCTGCTGATATTCCTCCTTGCCACCATCTCATTACATCCAGCATCATTTCTCTTGGTCTGCCTTTGCTTCTCTCCCCCTTGATCTCTCCAGTCATTATCATGTTGTTGTTCTCAAATACCCCTCTTTTCATCACATGACCAAAGAAAGCTGTTTGTCTCATTCTTATTGTTGAATATAATGTTCTAGTTTCATTAGCCTCTTTCAGGCAATCGTTATTATTAAAAATTAAGTTGCATGTCCTTCACAGGACGTATCAGTCAACCCCAGCATTTTCGCTGTTCGTGATTCCTGGGCAAATTTTACGTTCAGTAGTTTGCCATTGCTTTCTGAATGACTGGCTTCAATGCCTTTTTCGAAAAAACCAGCACTGCTGTGTTTCGAACCCGGGTATACAGGCTCACAAACCACGTTGACAAGCCCTTAGCCACAGAGACCAATCGTTATTATACAAATATAAAAAGACGACAGTGTTCTTTGGTTATGCAATGAGAAGAGAGATTTTGGAAAACATCGTAACAATTAGAAAGGTCAATGGTAGAAGAGTCAAAGGCAGACCAAGTAATATTATGCAGGATGGACTGATTAAAGTAGCCGTGGTAGTGTTGTGGCTGGACAGTCACTGGCCTTTTCAGTGGTCAAATGTTCGGCCCACATTAGCCTGGGCTGCCAGGTTGACCCGGCCAGACATGGGTGCCAAGGAATGTGTTGGGGGTAAAGGCGGCTGATGTGATCAACACTTCAAACATTAACACTTCAAATATCAACACTTCAAACATCAACACTTCAAACATCAACACTTCAAACATCAACACTTCAAACATCAACACTGCAAATATCAACACATCAAACATCAACACTTCAAATATCAACACTTCAAATATCAACACTTCAAATATCAACACTTCAAATATCAACACTTCAAATATCAACACTTCAGATATCAACACTTCAGATATCAACACTTCAAACATCAACACTTCAAACGTCAACACTTCAAACGTCAACACTTCAAACGTCAACCATTCAAATATTTCAAATATCAACACTTCAAACATCAACACTTCAAATAACTACACAGGTATATATCAATAATTCAGATAGCTAAGCTATTGTGAGGTCTGGCTTCCAAGGAAACATAACTTTTAGAAACCCAAGTCACACAAAAGCACACAGTCAAATGATCAGTTATTGAATTCATATGTTGGCAGAAATTGGTGTGCATAGATAGTAATTAATGATATGATTACAAATTGTGTGTAAAAATTCACAAACACATGCAAAAAAAATTAACACATTAACAACAAAACAGAACACAATTCACACACAAATTAACACAAGCACACAGAAGCATCTCTCTCTCTCTCTCTTTGTCTCTCTCTCTCTCTCTCTCTCTCTCTCTCTCTCTCTCTCTCTCTCTCTCTCTCTCTCTCTCTCTCTCTCTCTCTCACTCACTCACTCACTCACTCACTCACTCACTCACTCACTCATATTCATATATTCATTGATTGAGTGGTTGATTGAATATAGATGCACTTTTCTAACTTCTTCTTCTAATGACATTTTCAGGTGAACTTGAAGGCTGTCACTGAAGGAAGGACAGTCCATCAAAGTGACTACTACAAATTTGGCAACCATGTAATAATTTGTATTATTATGGTATGTTTCTGTATATGCATTTCTTTAATTTATCCTGGTTGTAAAACAAGGTATAAATCTTATAGGGAGACACATTTATCATCATTATCATATGCCATGCTGATAAGCTTGGACGGTCATGTTTCACATACTGAATCGGTTAAATATCCACTAATAATTTGCAGAAATGTAGACGGTTTGACTATTTATTGACTTTGTGAGAGATGTGTGTGGCTAGTTTAACAATCTAATGGCTTTACATGAGATGTGGGTAGCTTGTTTAACCATCTAGTGGTTTTATATGAGATGTGGGTAGCTTGTTTAACTGTCTAGTGGTTTTATATGAGATGTGGGTAGCTTGTTTAACTATCTAGTGGTTTTATATGAGATGTGGGTAGCTTGTTTAAGCATCTAGTGGTTTTATATGAGATGTGGGTAGCTGGTTTAACTATTTAGTAACTTTACATTAGATATGGGTAGATGGTTTAACTATCTAGTGGTTTTATATGAGATGTGGGTAGCTGGTTTAACTATCTAGTAACTTTACATTAGATATGGGTAGATGGTTTAACTATCTTGTGGTTTTATATGACATTAAGTAGCTTGGTTAACTACCTACTTGTAATGGGAGATGTGGATACTAGTTTGATGACTTTTGTAATGGAAGATGTGGGTAGCTGGTTTAACTATCTACTTGTAATGGGAGATGTGGATACTAGTTTGATGACTTTTGTAATGGAAGATGTGGGTAGCTGGTTTAACTATCTACTTGTAATGGGAGATGTGGATACTTGTTTGATGACTTTTGTAATGGAGATGTGGGTAGCTGGTTTAACTATCTACTTGTAATGGGAGATGTGGATACTAGTTTGATTACTTTGTAATGGAAGATGTGGGTAGCTGGTTTAACTATCTACTTGTAATGGGAGATGTGGATACTAGTTTGATGACTTTTGTAATGGAAGATGTGGGTAGCTGGTTTAACCATCTAGTGGTTTTATATGAGATGTGGGTAGCTGGTTTAACTATCTACTTGTAATGGGAGATGTGGATACTAGTTTGATGACTTTTGTAATGGAAGATGTGGGTAGCTGGTTTAACCATCTAGTGGTTTTATATGAGATGTGGGTAGCTGGTTTAACCATCTAGTGGTTTTATATGAGGTGGGTAGCTGGTTTAACTATCTACTTGTAATGGGAGATGTGGATACTAGTTTGATGACTTTTGTAATGGAAGATGTGGGTAGCTGGTTTAACTATCTAGTAACTTTACATTAGATATGGGTAGCTGGTTTAACTATCTACTTGTAATGGGAGATGTGGATACTAGTTTGATGACTTTTGTAATGGAAGATGTGGGTAGCTGGTTTAACCATCTAGTGGTTTTATATGAGATGTGGGTAGCTGGTTTAACTATCTACTTGTAATGGGAGATGTGGATACTAGTTTGATGACTTTTGTAATGGAAGATGAAGATGTGGGTAGCTGGTTTAATCATCTAGTGGTTTTATATGAGATGTGGGTAGCTGGTTTAACTATCTACTTGTAATGGGAGATGTGGATACTAGTTTGATGACTTTTGTAATGGAAGATGTGGGTAGCTGGTTTAACCATCTAGTGGTTTTATACAATATACAAAACACTGATCAGACCAGTTGTGCTGTATGGCTCTGAAACCTGGAGTACAACGAAAGGAGACGAAGCCTTGTTACAAACCTTTGAGAACAAAATTTTAAGACGCTAATCACTGGTATCATGAAGGCTAATAGACTACAATGGCTGGGGCATATAGAAAGAATGGAAGATAATAGGGAAACAAAACTCGCTTACACTCAGGAAATAAATGACCGTAGACCCCGAGGTAGACCAAGAAGGCGGTGGAGAGATAATCTACATACAGACCTACAAGCACTTGGAATCAACGACTGGCAAGAGAAGGTCCACCAGAGAGACGAATGGAGACAGATTGTATTTGCAGCAAAGAACCTCAATGGCTCGGAATGCTGAAGAAGAAGAGAAGTGGTTTTATATGAGATGTGGGTAGCTGATTTAACTATCTAGTGCAGTGGTTCTCAGCCAGTGGGTAATCCCCCCCTAAGAGGGGGCGGGGGGAATTTTAGGGTTTCTAAGGGGGAAATTAAGATTATTTCAAGATTGATTGATTGATTGATTTAGGAACCAACATCACAGCATTCGGGACATTCCCATAAGCGCTCTGTCCCCATTTCAAGATCGCGTAAATACAAGAACCAATTACTTGAAATTGTTTTTCCCTTCATACTTCACAGTTCTGTACTTCTCACTGTTCTGAAATTCATTTTATAATGTAAGCAGACCTGCAGATTACGTTTTATGTAGATGTCTAGACATGTTCTAGTATGTGTTATTAAATTTAGCTTATATTTTTACATATACTGTGTCTTTGGGGGTGGGGGGGGGGGGGGGGGAATACAAAATGGGGGCATGACATTCTGAACATATGGTGACAGAGTGCATGGGCCAAAATAAAGATTGAAAACCACTGATCTTGTGGCTTTATATGAGATGTGGGTAGCTGGTTTAAATATATACTTGTAATGAGAAATGTCGGTAGCTGGTTTAACCATCTAGCATCTTTATAAGTGATGTTAGTGGCTTGTTTAATGACTTGTATCTTTGTAATGGAAGATGTATTTAGCTAAGTTTTGTAAAGGGAGGTATGGGTAGTTAGCTTAATCATTTGTAGTGGTATGTAGATATTTCCTGAGCAGACCTGATCCAAGCCTCTAGGGATTGTGTGAAATGTTGACCTGTGACTACCCACACTTATTGTCATGGCACACGTAGATGGTGATGAGGAGACATTTTAGTATCATTTGCATTCAAACGCCTGAATCCTAATGTATGTTTCATTATGATATGTTGTGTTTTATCTCTACAGCCCATAATTCACATGTTTTGGATGTACTGGCTGCTGCGGATTCTTGATGTGAAGAAGGCTGGTGGTCTTATTTTGGAAGCATTCCCTTGCTTTTCTGAGTCAAAGGACACATCACAGCTGGTCAACTCTGATGTCATTGAAGATGAGGATGAGGATGTCACCGCCGAGAGACACAGAATTGAGCATCTGCATCCAGAAGACAGCCGGGTAAATTTCTTTTAAATTTCAATCAAATAAAATATGCAGACCTGTCACATGGAAGCAATTGGAAAACTCAAAGTTTATGTCAACCTTACAAAATTGCTTTACAAAAAATAGAGGGCATTGTCACGACAAAGCCTTTGTCAGCAAACAAGAGAAAACAAACCACAGAAATCTAAACACAGAAGGCACAAACAATATGTTGCATGATTTATTGCCTGGCATATTTTGCTGCATCACTTCAGGTGCATAATTCAGGGTTATATATCATATGAAGTGACTGAATAAATAATACTTCAGCTGAAACAATTAAAACACATAGTCACAGATATTGTTAGAATGCGGAACATATGATATGATATCCCCACGGGAATTTCAAATTTAACACAACATTTTTCGGTTTGCACAAAACTGGCTGGATTTCCAGTCACCAGCATAGCAGTTAGGCGTTGAATCATTGGGGCCTGTGGCGTGTTTATGCCTGTAGCTGCGGTTTGCAATCGCATTTTCCTCATGTTGGACTGGTAGTTCATGGTTCCGTCGCCCTGCTACTGAGTGAGTGCATGGGCGACACTGTGAGCTGTGAAATTCGTGTGGAATGCTTTTACATCTGTCCTGTACAGTGACCTGCATGATTGGAACAATGGCTACCGGCTGTTGCTGAATTGACTGTTTTGCCATTTCAGTTCACGAGTGCATTTTTCGGGAGACTCCTGGGAGTCGGCGCTGAAGCTGCAGAGTTTGTGCTTTGTGCGACACTTTTGTCGGGTCGCCCTGCGGTAAGAGACCGAGCCATGTGAGAAACCCCGAGTCAATGAGGTCTTTCTGGTGACTGCCAAGTCCATTGACGATGAACTGTGGTATTCGTGGATGAATTTTGTGTTGGCATTCTGACGGCGGCATTATGCACAGTGTACCTGTGCGGGCTGTTGGATTGCCGAGACACCTGTCTATTCCACTTTTCACATTGGACAGTGGGGAGCATTTTGTGTGATATTCGTTGGCACAGGAATGGAGCATAATGGGGACGACCCGTTGCCGTGAAGTTGGAACCTTGACTAACTAACTAACTAACTAACAAAACCGGCTGGAACTGCCAAATTGCTAACGCCTCACTTTATTTCAACAATCCTTTAGTGCTCGTCAAATACAGTATACAAAATGCTTTTTCTTTGTTCAAACTATGCCCATATTTTATGAGGTGTTGAGAAATTGATGAGGACAGCACTTTATAGCATTTCCACTGCATGGGTATTCCTGAAGACTGATTAACTCTCTTTTCCACCCGTACATTATGTTCTGTTACTTGATATGTTAATTATCTTTCCATTCTGTCATTATTGGGGAACCAAAACAAAAAAAAAA
>JACEFZ010022446.1:0-30256 GCA_014155875.1 Cepaea nemoralis | reverse complement strand
TTCTTTTGCCTCAATTTTTTTTAATTAAATAACATGGTCTATCATATCAAATGCTTTCTTGAAATCAATAAACACAGTTCCACATAGACTGTTGTTGTTTATATTCTGGTGCCAATTTTCTATCATGTTTGTTAAGGCCGTATGGCAAGAATATTTTGGTCGAAATCCTGATTGGCTGTCAACAATAAGCTTGTTGCGAACTAAGTACGGTAATGTTACTTTATGGATGTGTTTTTCTAGTGGCTTAGATAGTGATGATAGTAAGGAAATGAGTCTGTAATTGTTCGGGAGACCATTGTCCAATGAACCAGATTTAAGAAGAGGGTACACTTTAGCGATTTTGAGAGCTGATGGAAAGTGGCCTTTGGTGAGACACTGATTATATACATAGGTTAGTGATATACAAATCACTGGCGCAGCACAACGGAGAATCCGGTTGCTACTATTTGGAGCTTTACTCAAATTAGACCGAGCTAGCGGATGATGCCTTCAACGTCATAGAGGCCCTGTCAACTCTTGACCACCTGAATACACTTCCTACCATAACAGAAGTTAAGTGTGCCATAAATGAACTTGCATCCGGCAAGGCTCCAGGTAGAATGGGATTCCAATAGATGTTATAAGGAGTGGGCAAGACACACTCACTCTACAGATCCACCAGCTAATAGAGCTATGCTGACGAGAAGGACAAGTCACACAGGATTTCAAAGATTCAAACATCATAACACTGTACAAGAACAAGGGTGATCGAAGCGACTGTAACAACTAAAGGGGTATTTCACTTATGTGTACTGTTGGGAAAGTATTTGCCAGAATTGTTCTGCGCAGACTTCAAGTCCTAGGAGGTCAAGTCTACCTAGAATCACAGTGCTGCTTCCCACTGAACCGGTCTACAACTGATATGATATTCTCATTGCGACAATTGCAAGAAAAATCCCGGGAACAAAATCAACCACTGTTTATTGCATTTATCGACCTCACAAAGGCTTTTGATTTGGTCAGTCGTGAGGGTCTGTTCAAGGCACTAAAGAAGATTGGCTGCCCACCAACTCTTCTGTCCATTGTGGAATCGTTCCCCACAGGCATGAAGGGTATAATCAAGTTTGATGGTGCAACTTCAGAAGAGTTTGAAATCAAGAGTGGAGTTCAGCAAGGTTGTGTACTACCCCCCACCCCATCTTTGGAATATACTTTTCACTTCTACTGATGTATGCCTTTCGTGATCACGATGCCGGTATATACATTCACTCACGCTCAGATGGTGGCCTCTATATTTGCTCAGAGATTGAAGGCCATGACCAAAATTAGGAGGGTACTAATCAGAGCGTTGCTTTGATTTATTGATTGATTGATTGATTTAGGAACCGACATCACAGCATTCGGGACATTCCCATAAGCAGAGCGTTGCTTTTTGCGGACGATGCTGCAATTACGACCCACTCTGAGGAAGAATTACATCTACTGTCGGCATTCTCCAATGCTTGTTCTGAATTTGGTTTAACAATTAACAAATCGAAGACACAGATTATGTCACAAGGTGCATGTAACAAGCTACGTGGAGGGTCCCAAATAGCCCGGTCACAATGTTTCAATAATCTTCCATAGCCCTGGCTGGGATAGGTCTTTACTTGCCAACCCTCCTCCGTTTTCCCCGGACTCACTGTCACTCTTTCTTTCGACCTAAGGACCTATTTCCTGCCGTGTTCTTCTGGCTGATCCATATATATAACACAGTGCTCGTTGGAATAAACTAAAACTTGATTTATTAAATCAATACAGGACAGCACAGAAAAACATCAAGGCAGTTAACACAGAAAGTTCTAAACAGACACAACACAGATAAAGTTCAGGCACAGAGCCTCAGGTTGCCATAGTCACAGACCCAGCTTCATATACTGTCCGATCTGTCCACATACATCTCACCACGTGTGCCAGAATCTCCTTCCTTCCCGGTACTTGGGTGTAAGTTCAACAGGCTTCTGTAGAATCAAATCCACTGGTTTTTGAGGACTTCCATTGAATTATGGTTTCCCATAATGGGAATTGTTCATGGAATTAACATAGATAGGTGTCTTTCAATGTCCGGTACAAAATGGGTATGCCGGATAATCATGCGTAGACTCAGCCTAGAAATCAACTGCTCTCGGGCCTATGTCACTGAAAGGACCCGAGATGCACCATTACTGCAAATTGTCATTTTCTCATGGTATGCAGGATAATCATGCGTAGACTCAGCCCAGAATTCAACTGCTCTCGGGCCTATGTCATTTCCTCAAGATATGCCCTTGCCTCTCTCTCAGAGTTAGGCACACCATGTGTGATATGGCTAATACATTGACCTGGCTTCATCAGACGTATTTGGCTCTAGCACAGAAGCTGTGTGGATACTGTCCGATTTAGTCACGTCCAACAGAAGAGGACCCTTTCCACTACCTCAGTAGTATGTTGCACCTCTGTCGTAATCTTTAAATCACTTGACATGCTGCAACTATCAAACGGTAGGTGTTGGCACGGCCATCAATTGACCAGCAGCCGCACCAGTGCACATTTGACGCAAGGCGTTCCATCGGGTCTACCCGAAAGGAAAGACAAATATATACTCGCTCCATGTAAAGATTGTGGTATGAAGATAACCCAAAGAACCATCTTTCATGGAGATTTGAGCGAACAAGAGAACTGAGAGCTTCCGAAAGCCGTTTCCCCCTGTTTACCCAAAATAAAAGAATGCATAAGGACATGGGCCACTGGCGTTTCGCTACATAGGCCCCCTCTTAAGAAAGTCGAACCCTACGAACTTTCTACTGTCAGTGGTTCTGTTCGAATGACCCCACCCTCACATTCAACCATAGGATGCCGTGATAGGAAATCTGCTCCCACATTCTCCCTTCCGGGGATGTATTCGACCGTGAACTGATACGGTTGTAGGAGCAATGACCATCTCATTAACCTCGCGTTCAGTTTCTTAGAAGTTGCCAAGAACGTCAGAGGTTGATGGTCGGATTGCACTTTGAACTGGACTCCATACAGATAAGGTTGAAATTTCTGTACCGCCCACACTAGAGCTAGACATTCCCGTTCGACGGTGGAGTAATTCCGTTCGGCGGGTAACAGTTTTCGACTGGCATATGCCACCGGACACAGCACCGAAGGATTATCTCGCCCTTCCTGCAACAGAGTTGCCCCAATCCCTATGTTACTCGCGTCGGTTCTCAGAACAAACGTTTTCTCCAAATCTGGGAGTTGCAGGACTGGCCTATCCACCAACGCCTGTTTCAGCTTCCCATAAGCCTCTTCACAGCTCGGGGTCCAGACTATAGGATCTGGCGATCCTTTCTTCAGGGTTTCGGTTAACGGCGCCCCTATTTCGTTGAACTTCGGAATGAATTTCTGGTAAAACCCACACAGAGACAAGAAAGACCTAACATCTTTTTTGGATTTAGGACGGGGTGCGAGACGGACCTTCTCAATATTCTTTTCTTCCGGTACCAGTCCCCCTGGGGTAATAGTATGTCCCAGAAATTCCAAGGATTGATATCCAATCATGCATTTGGCTGGACGGGCGGTTAACCCCTCCTCTTTCAATCTTATGAAGATCTGTTCCAAGGATTTCAGGTGATCATTCAGATTGTCAGACGCGATGAGAATATCATCCATAAACGAGACGACAGAGGGATCCCTTAAAGGGTCTAATAACTTTCTCATCATGCGTGTGAACACACTGGGCGCATTGCTCAGCCCAAAAGGCATCACCTTAAATTCGTAATGGCCGCTCGGAGTACTGAAAGCGAGCATGGGCCGAACCTCAGGCTTCACAGGGATCTGATAATATCCCCGACTTAAATCGATTTTTGAGAAGTACTTTGCCCTATTTAATCTGGCAAACAGTTGATTGGTGTTTGGTAACGGCTCAACTTGGAATGTTGTACAACTGTTTAAATGCCTGTAATCAATACATAAGCGGTGCTCCCCGCTTGGCTTCCTCAACAAGACAACCCCGGCATTATACGGAGAAGTCGAAGGAGTGATGATGTCATCGTCCAGAAGCTTCTGGATTTCAGCTTCCAGGGCCTTCTCTTTCGAAAAGGGCACTGGATATATTTTTTGGCGAACGGGGTCTTGGGTATTCAGAGTCATATCAAACTCGACTAACCCTGTCCGCCCTGGCCGATCGGTAAGAATCTGCTGATGGGACTCCAACAAACGGATGACCAGGTCTGTTTCTTCAGCCGACAGATCAGGATTTATATGTACATCCCTATAGGTTTCCCCAGGGTGTAATGGATACCCCCTATCCGCGTCTTCGCCCGATTCAGTTTCCATCGCGACCGCCATAGTCATGAGTGGGAGAGAAGTACCGTCCGATCGTTCTTCATACTTCTTGAGGAGGTTAATGTGGAAGATTTTGGACTTCCCCCTGATTCGGATGGCATAGTTGGTGCGGGAAACAACCCTTTCCACCGGGAAAGGCCCCTGCCACCCAATCTCGAGTTTATTGGAACCTACTGGAAGTAACAACAGAACCCGATCCCCCACCTTAAGAGACCTATCTTTCGTCCTTCTATTGTAGTAGGCCGCGTGTCTCTTTCTGGCCGCTCTCAGGTTCTGAGCTGCCAAAGCCCAACCCGTCTGGAGTTTCTTCTTTAACTCTTCGACGTATTTATATGAGGATACAACTTCTTCGGAAGTTTCTTCCTCTGTCCAACATCTCAATAAGGCTTCTAAGGGACCCTTGATTGGCCTCCCGAATAGTAGAGTGGCTGGTGGCAACCCGGTCGACCCATGGGGAACCTCCCGATAGGCGAACAAGGCGGCTGAGATATACTCATCCCATCTGTCTGGTTTCTCTTGAGCCAGCTTCCGAAGCATGGTCATCAAGGTACCATTAAACCTCTCTACTTGCCCATTAGACTGAGGGTGGTACGGGCTTGTGTGAATGTGGTTAGTCTGGAAGATACGAAAGACTTCTTCCATCAGCTTACCACAGAACTGAGACCCATTGTCCGTTAGGATCTGGTTGGGAAATCCCAACCGAGTAAAGGTCTCCATCAGTGCATCAGCCACTCGCTTAGAGTCGATTGTGGCCAACGGTATCGCCTCGCCCCACATGGAACAGCAATCCACCATCGTGAGAATGTACTTATTCCTCTTCCTAGTCCGAGGAAGAGGACCAACAAGATCGATGGCAACTCTCTCGAAAGGAGAGTTCATAATGGGCATGTCTCCCAGGACTACCGGAGCCGTCCAGTGTTTTGGTGCCACACGCTGGCACTCTGGGCACGACTTGACGTACCTACGCACGTCTCCAGTCATCCCTGGCCAGTAGTAATGGCAGGAAATGCGCTGGAGAGTTGCCCCGACACCCATATGTCCACTGAATGAAATGGTGTGTCCCATATGAAGAAGCTGTTCCCGATAGGCCTTAGGAACTACCAGCTGTCCATGCTGGCGTTCCTCCACTCCGGCTCTCCGGTACAGTAACCGATTCTTCATATAATACTGACCCCGTCTTGGTGGGTCAGACTTTTTTGGCAACTGGTTGAAGCAAGGTTGCAAAGTAGCATCCTGGCTTTGAGCAGCTCGTAACTCCCCAGGCAAGGGATTCACGATCAAGGCCGGCGTCTGCTCATCCTCCGATTGAGATCTGGTTTGCATCGCCCCTACGTACATGGGTTCGGTTGGAATCCCTAGAAAGACGTAGCGACAACCCAAGATCATTGGGAAGATAGGATCTAGCAGAACGGCTGCCTGTATAGTGCCGGTAACATATTTTGATTTGATGTCTACCTTCGCAATTGGAAGAGACATCGCTACCGCACTCTTTGTCGCCGTTTGAATCTCAATAGATTCCCCGGTTAGCTGCTCCGGGCTCACTAAGTGTGATGAAATTACAGCCTCAAACTGCAGACCGGTGTCATAGAGACACTCAACTGGTTGTCCGTTCACAAGTACCGTTTCTACTACTGGTGGTTTTTCTGAATCATTGTTCCCAAGATTCCTCCCTTCTACTTCCTTGTGATACCCTTCCCCGGTTTCTACAAGACAAGCAGCATAGTGAGAGTCTTTCTGTTTACGCCGGCAATCAACCGTATTGTGTGTGGGAGATTTGCAATAGGCGCACCACTTTTCACTCCACTTTCTTTTAGGAGATCCAGGTGGACTCTTACCAGAGGGTTTCTTAATAGGAACTTTCTCGAAAGGATCCTCCTTCTTGGTGTGAGCTGTTTTAGGGTTCTTCTTCTTTCCAGACCAGGTGTCTGGTGGTCGGGGATTGGGTTGTGACAATTCCCCATTATCCCCATGAGCTAGCACATACCTTTCCGCCAATGTGTTGACTATGTCTAACCTTTCTGCCCCATTTTCAAGCAAGAAGGTTTGCAATGGCTTAGGCATCATCCTCTTCATTTGGTCCACGACCACTAATTCTTCCAAACTTTCATAGTCGTTAGCAAATCCAGCTAATGACATCCACTTCAAAAGGTAAGACTTCAGTCTGACACTGTAGGCTGCGAACATCTCTCCTGGCTCTCTCTTCGACTTTCTGAACTGCTGTCGGTATGTATGGGCTGTCATCTGGAACCTTTTCAATAATGCTTTTTCCAGAGCCTCATAGTTATTCTCCATACCAGGTGGCAACCTTGAGTAGACCTCGTACGCTGTCCCCCTCAGGCCCTGTGAGAGTTTCAAGTTCCATTTCCCACGTTCCAATCCCATAGCCAAAGCCATCGACTGAAATCTGTGAAGATACTGGTCGATCTTATCTTTGTGTTCATCGAACGGGAGTAATGGGAACTTCATTGCCTGGTATGGACCGCCACTAGAAGATGTTGAGTCAGGGAGAACAGCGCCTCCCACTGCACCCTCGGTTTCCTTGGCAGTTTGAGCTTTTAGCTCCAACTCCCTCATACGGAACTCATGGTCTCTGACTGCCTGCTCAGGCCTCCCTTTTCTTGGCTTCGCGCACAGCCTGTCTGAAGTCTCTTTCCACTTCCTGCACATATTTCTGTAACTCCGCTCCATCATAGCCCATCTCACGCCCTGTAGCCTGTACGTCAGCGACATTAAACCCAGCTGATGCCATCCTAAACTCAGAGGGTAAGGGAAGAGGTAATTGTCTATTAAATTGCACTCACAAGTACACAACAAGTTACATTACACGACCACAACACGTCGTATGTCGGTCAGTCTGTGTCAGGAAGAGTATAGACAATAGCCAGGCACGGTAGGCAGAACCTATTGATAGTAGACAAGGATATCTGTCCCCTATCACTAAATCAGCCAGAACTCCACCAGGATTTCAAATATCCCGGACGAGCCCCCAGAAATTGTAACAAGCTACGTGGAGGGTCCCAAATAGCCCTATCACAATATTTCAAAATTATTCTCTTATAGCCCTGGCTGGGATAGGTCTTTACCTGCCAACCCTCCTCCGTTTTCCCCGGACTCACTGTCACTCTTTCTTTCGACCTAAGGACCTATTTCCTGCCGTGTTCTTCTGGCTGATCCATATATATAACACAGTGCTCGTTGGAATAAACTAAAACTTGATTTATTAAATCAATACAGGACAGCACAGAAAAACATCAAGGCAGTTAACACAGAAAGTTCTAAACAGACACAACACAGATAAAGTTCAGGCACAGATCCTCAGGTTGCCATAGTCACAGACCCAGCTTCATATACTGTCCGATCTGTCCACATACATCTCACCACGTGTGCCAGAATCTCCTTCCTTCCCGGTACTTGGGTGTAAGTTCAACAGGCTTCTGTAGAATCAAATCCACTGGTTTTTGAGGACTTCCATTGAATTATGGTTTCCCATAATGGGAATTGTTCATGGAATTAACATAGATAGGTGTCTTTCAATGTCCGGTACAAAATGGGTATGCCGGATAATCATGCGTAGACTCAGCCTAGAAATCAACTGCTCTCGGGCCTATGTCACTGAAAGGACCCGAGATGCACCATTACTGCAAATTGTCATTTTCTCATGGTATGCAGGATAATCATGCGTAGACTCAGCCCAGAATTCAACTGCTCTCGGGCCTATGTCATTTCCTCAAGATATGCCCTTGCCTCTCTCTCAGAGTTAGGCACACCATGTGTGATATGGCTAATACATTGACCTGGCTTCATCAGACGTATTTGGCTCTAGCACAGAAGCTGTGTGGATACTGTCCGATTTAGTCACGTCCAACAGAAGAGGACCCTTTCCACTACCTCAGTAGTATGTTGCACCTCTGTCGTAATCTTTAAATCACTTGACATGCTGCAACTATCAAGCGGTAGGTGTTGGCACGGCCATCAATTGACCAGCAGCCGCACCCGTGCACATTTGACGCAAGGCGTTCCATCGGGTCTACCCGAAAGGAAAGACAAATATATACTCGCTCCATGTAAAGATTGTGGTATGAAGATAACCCAAAGAACCATCTTTCATGGAGATTTGAGCGAACAAGAGAACTGAGAGCTTCCGAAAGCCGTTTCCCCCTGTTTACCCAAAATAAAAGAATGCATAAGGACATGGGCCACTGGCGTTTCGCTACAGTGCACATGGGGTACCATCAGTCTGTATTGATGATGTTATGCCGAACTCGAGATAGTAGACCATTTTACATATCTAGGATCAGAGGTAAATAGCAAATTATCCCTAGATCAGGAAAACAACACCAGGATTGGTAAGGCAGCAACAACAATGAACATGTTAGCAAAAAGAGTCTGGGAGAACAAAGAAGCTTACTGACAAAACAAAAGTCCTCGTCTACCAAGCCTGTGTCCTTAGTACTCTTCTTTATGGCAGTGAAACCTGGTCAACTTCCTCACACCAAGAGAAACGTTTAAACAGTTTTCATATGCGGTGTCTGCGAAGAATACTTGGTATTAAGTGGCAAGACAAAATCACAAATACTGGAGAATTGAAAAGATCAGGTTGTGTGACGGTGTGTTCCAAGCTCAGTCTTCGTAGACTTAGATGGAGAGGACACGTTAGGAGGATGGATGATGGTAGAATACCAAAGGACATCATTTTTTGGTGAAATACAGATGGGTAGGAGATCTCAGGGTCGGCCTCTACTACGATACAAAGATGTGTGTAAGCAGGACATGATTGATGCAGGCATTGATAATGCACATTGGGAGCAAATACAGTGTAATATACATGTCGCCGCTGAACGTGTTGCATGGAGGGCAACTATCAGAAATGGAATAAAGACAAAGGAGAAAATGATTGCAGATAAAGCACACACAGAGCGTGAGAGACGTAAGATGGTGCATGATGGTGGAAATGACCATGCTTTCACATGTATCCACTGTGGACGAACATTTACAACACGAATTGGCCTTATCAGCCACACTCGCCACTGCCATGGGTTGTAGTTATTAAGCCTTTTTAAAGCACAGTATACCAAACTATCGTCTGTCAAGACGGAAAAGTGCCAATGATGCAGTGTATGAACAGGGCGCCCGGAATTTGCAAATCTTCCGAGTCCTGATCTGCCCCATCAGACCCTTCCTCACTCCAGCCATGTTTTTTCCACCATCAACCGTAATACCTCGAAGCTGATTCCACTGAAGGTTATAGTCTTGCTAAACTTTTTGCACTTCCATGAAAATGTCTTTTCTAGGTGTTGTTCCATGAATACTGCAAACGGATGCCAACTCTTCCATTATCTGAAAGTCCAAATTGACACCACGAATGAACACGAGAGGTTGTGACGTACTCGAGAAATCAGTAGATTCATGCAGTGCCAGAGAATACCACAAGTTCCTAGTTTTCTTGTGTATCTGTAGCACTATGTTTTCTCCAAGTTCTTCTGTTCTTCGCACAATTGAACTTGCCGAAAGGCTAATAGTTCCGAACAATTCGGCTTTCTCAGGACACAAGTCATTTGCTGTTTCCATCATACTCTTTGATGAAGTGCCATCAGTAAACGATTTTCCTCGTTCTGCCGTCTTATGCACTGTTATCTAACTTGTACGAGTGACAGATTCATTTTCAGCAAACTTTCTCATGAAGAGATTACTTTGTGTTTCTAAACCACGTTTCATGGACTCATATTTCTCAGAGTGTAACTTTCCAGAAAACTTTGAATATGTTGATAGATAATTTGTTTCGTAGTGACGCCGAAAATTGTAATCTTTCAAAACGGTAACACTCTCGCTGCATATTACGCAATTGGTTTCCTGGTCCTTTGTTTCCACAAAGAAGTATTTTGCTCCCCATTCTTCATTGAAAATGCGACACTCCATCCACTTTTCTTTTCTTAGTAACCATAATGAAGGTTGGAGTACACGAGATGTGAAAATGAAAAAAAGACATTGAATTATAAACGTAATTAA
Source organism: Cepaea nemoralis (assembly GCA_014155875.1). Classification (NCBI taxonomy): domain Eukaryota; kingdom Metazoa; phylum Mollusca; class Gastropoda; order Stylommatophora; family Helicidae; genus Cepaea; species Cepaea nemoralis. Next base: position 19,921 of record JACEFZ010022446.1, on the reverse strand, counting down.
AATCCTATTGGAACACAAGAAAAGCAGAGGACTAGGGGTTACTGGTGAAGCTACGGCTCACCAAAGGTACATATAAAGTTTATAGGTACCTTTGGTAATAGAATATATCTCATAATAATGTTCACAAAATATATAAATAGGACTGACCTAAATAAACAACCTTGAGCAGCGTTTTTCAACACGGGTTCCGCGAATGGCAGCCATTGGTTCCGCCTAAACAGACCAAATTCACCTAAATGCAACATTTCTGCCCATCTGGTTTATTACATAAAGTTGGACACACAGTTGGATCTTCGCACAGAGTTCCTTAAGCAACGTAAATATTTTCGTAAGGATCTGCTCCAGCAGAAAGGTTGACAAACACTGGTCTAGAGACCAGCTCGATTAACACCATGACCGGGTAATTATTTTGAGCTGGGGATAATAGTTTCGTATTAAGACGAGGTTTCTATGGCATGTTTATGCTATGTTTGCTACTTTATTGCCTCTATTCACACTTGTAGTTCACTTACCTATCACTGTCAAACAAAGAAATCCTTGCTACATACCTATATAATGGATGAATGGCAAAAAGAAGTAAGAGTTTAGGACTTCTGTTGACAGTCGGACGCGTCTGGGGGTGGGAAAGATGCGTATGTGTATGTGTTGCCATGGAAACCATGGTAATGTCAGAGCGTAGGCGGCGTTACCACGAGCCGGGGAAGGACTTGGGATGGCGCGAAATAAGCAAACATTACAATAGACAAGAAAATCTAGATACAAGAATTTATAATTGAAAATAGTAAATTTAAGACATATAGCAGCCAGGAGATCTCCGCAAGTGTGAAGAGATCTCCTATTATTCTAAACATAATATTAACATTTAAATTGTATCACAACATCTCGTGATCCATACGTTATATCACGAAATCTCGAGTACCGTCGGCGGGCCGGATGAAATGACGTCGCGGGCCGGATCCGGCCTGCGGGCCGTAATTTGGTGACCTCTGCTCTAGACGTCTGAAAATCAGTTTCCATTCTAGACCCGTTGCCGGCCAGGACCTGGTCTGCCCTGCCATGACATTTATTCTTTAGGCTGCATTTCCTGGCACTAGGGTAAGGTTTGCAGCCTCCCAACTGCTCTGTATTACATATAATACACTGAAATATACGTTTTTGGGGTTGTTAGGTTAACACAAAAACGATAACTCTCGATGCAACGACGTTTTCTCACTATATTGAGTTTCTCCGTGTGTCATCTATAGCAGAGATGAACGCGTATGAAATTACTGTCTGGAAAGCGAGTTTGTTAAGAACCAAGCCAGTCTGATCTTTGGGAAAGTAAATTATACATCCGTCCAGACACTAGTCCTAAAGAAAATGTTTGGCCAGGACCGAGAAGGCGTAAATAATGTATTAAAGTCATGGATGTTGTGTGTCTAGTGAGACCTTTCACACATAATATTAGCGTGTGGGTTCTCATGGTGAAGTCGCTCTCTGCTCACTCGGCGATTGATAGCTTCTGAAGGATGCAGGAGTGTATTTCAGGGGTTCTCATAGTGGCAGAGGGCTTGGTATCAATTCATGTTGTATCGTGCAACGCATCGTTTGTGAAAGGCTCTTCTTCTTCTTCTTCTTCTTCTTCTTCTTCTTCTTCTTCTTCTTCTTCTTCTTCTTCTTCTTCTTCTTCTTCTTCTTCTTCTTCTTCTGTTTGTTCGTGTTCTCCTTGTTATTGTTTTTGTTCTACTTCTGTCACTATCCTTCTTATAGTAGTTATTCTCCCTTCACCGTCTTCTTATCTCCCCCTCCTATCAAGTGTGTATGAGTTGTTAGATTTCACAGCCCAGGCTTTCAATAGTATGAGGACACCTGTATCTGTGTGGGATTTTCCTTTCGTGGAGGTATACTACAGAGATTTCCTTCTCGAAAACTGGGACCAGATTGAGATCTCTCACTATCTCCAGTGTCACTGTCGGTTCCATAAACGATGAACGGTAATTTTAGTGGCGGACTGTTGTGTTGGCAATCTGGCAGTGGCCTTATGCATGTATGTATGTGCGTATTGTCTGTTTCTAGGAACTACTGTCTGTTTTACTTTTCACACGCGAGGAACATTTTGTGTGATATTCACTAGCACAGGCACGGAGCATTATGGGGGTTGGGGGAGGGGGGACCCTTTGCGGGGAAGTCGGAACCGCGACTAACTCCTTACTATCTTCCTTACAACTGAACCTGGAGCAAATATTAACAACTGGTTGGTTGATTTGTTCACTGGTGATTCCTCTGAGAGACTTGAGTTTTAACTCTTTAAGCGCGATGCATTGCCGTTAATATTTTTTAGAACTAACCAGGGATTACTTTCTATCGATATGACTAGTATAGAGACTTCCTTCCCGACCTGGTACCAAAGTAGCTTCGCCCTGTAGACTGCTGCAGAAATCTCCTTTCCCTGTTCCAACTAATATTGTGCAAGACTGGTTATAGAACTTCACCTCAGCGGAGACGTATAATAGGATATAACCTGGTCCAGATTCAACACATAGGGACAGGTTGATATTAGTCATGGATTCATGTTTCCTCAATAGACTTTATGAATTTTATTGTCAACAAACTTCAACACAATGCCCATAACGACGTAACAACTGGTACAGTTTATGTGAAAATAAATAGAATTAAGATATCGAGAAAAGATTCAAGAAATGTTTTGTATCAAGGCAGGGAAGTATATCAGTCTAAAAATGCTTGCCGATGACAACGGAGTCTGTTAAGAAATATGATATATTGCGCCTCTCTGCGAGGCACTTGTTGATGGTGATAACTGTAGTGGTATGTATATGAGTGCACACAATGCTGACAATTTGAAGAAAAGAGGATGTCATTTGAGACAGTTTGGGATGCACTGATGTTCTCAGCAGAAATTGTCTGCCACTTGACGTCTTTTATTAGACCAGTAATTGGATAGACAGCGTTTGTCACATCGGTTCTGACATTAACAGAACTTGATTTCGCTGGCTTTGTGATCGAGCGTCGTCTACATACCTGCTATTATTACTACCATTAGTAGTCTACACACGTTCTACTACTACTATTAGCTCCTACTACTACTGAGTGTACGGGACTGATTCTTGCGTAAGGGTTACCTTTCCCTAATACCAGTATCCTTCGCCTTTAGTAGAACTCACTCCAACCTCTGAGGTACTTGTAATTTACTCCCCTATGTCAAGAAGAAAAGTCAGCGTTTAAATCCAACTGAACATGAATGGAATGAACACACGCAATACAGCGGTCACCAGAGAAAGTATGTGTTTAAATTCACTAAGGGAATACATTGTTGTTTGATCACTGTTAGTTGCATACCCTTTGCAGGATGTGGCAGTCAACCCCAGCATTTTTAGTTTTGCTGTTTGGGATCTCGTGGCAAGTTTACGATCAGGGGTTTGCCTTCGCTTTCTCAACAATCGGCAGCCATACCATTTCAAAAAATCAACACAAGGCGGTCTACAGCCATATCTCCCGCAGCTGTGTTTCGAACGCGGTGCGCGAGATTACGAACTGCGTCCGTAACTGCAACGCCACGGAACCGATGTTTTGATCACCGCTTGTCCAAATTCTCTAAGTTCTTCTAATTCACTAATAGCGATTTCATGTTGCTCGGCGGTATCTCCTTTTCCCATTAGTTTGACAGTATTATCCGCTCCTCGTTTAGAATAGGTGACCGTTCTAAATAATTTCGTATGTGAATTCTGCTCTTTCTCCATCAAATATTCGTTCCATCTTTTTAGTGTTACACCTTCTTCCATTATTATCTCTCCTGTCTTTGATTCTAGATATCATGTCTTTCATCTTATTAAATTGTGTTTATTGTCTAATCATTGATTTGTCAATGCACATATTTCTAAGCTTTATTTTTTTCTTTTGTGAACCGACTTACAGATGACTTCAGTCATCAATTTATTCGTGGGTGTAAGTATTCTTTCCCTGTGACGAATGGAGTACTTGTACATTGAAAATAGTTCATTTATGTTGTATTTGAGGTACTATATTATTATCATTACATCGTTGAGATACAAAGTGCACGGTCGTCGTTTCCTGCTCTTTCCCACTATTTGGAGTAATGACTCCAAATCAGTTCACGCCACTCTGTCCCTTCCTTTGCCTTGTCCCGCAGCTCCTTCCCTGTCCTCTCACCTCCCTCTATGTCCTCTCACCTCCCTCCATGTCCTCTCACATCCCTCCATGTCCACTTACCTCCATCCATGTCCTCTCACCTTTCTCCATGTCCTCTCTGCTCCATCCATATCCTCTCACCTCCCTCCATGTCCTCTGACCTCCCTCCATGTCCTCTTACTTCCATCCATTTGTGTGTCTAATCCTCTTCTCAGTGTACTTTAGTTTTCCATCTATACCATTTGCCCTGTGGGATCCAGAGACAGGAGTTTATATTATCGGGTTTTCTCAATGGGTGTCTTGCTCCAACATCTCAACCTTAGCCTTGACACGCAGGAGCCTTGTCTTGTTCGCTACCTTATTATTCATTCTGTCTTACAGCTTCACTCGCTAGAATCTGTCCACCTGTCTACCTAATTAGTGATTCTGTCTTACCGATTGAATCGCTAGAATCTGCTTTCTTGTCTACCTTATTCGTAATTCTGTCTTACCTCTTGACTGCTAGAATCTGTCTACTTGTCTACCTAAGTAATGATCATGTCATTAATTAGTAGTCATTCTATTCTGCACAGGCAACAGATTGTGTATGTGTGTTTATTAGTAATTGATGTATTCTTGCGAAGGTGCTCCTTACCCCATCCATCTCTCTCAATCTCTCTTTCTCTCTCTTCTCTCTCTCTCCTCTCTTCTCTCTCTCTCCTCTCTTCTCTCTTTCTCACCTCTCTCCTCTCTCTCGCCTCTTCACCTCTCTCCTCCCTCTCCCTCTCCTTTCTCTCCTCTCTGCTTTCTCTCTCTCCTCCCTCCCTCTTCGCTCTGCCCTCCCTCTCTCCTTTCTTTCTGATCTCCCCCCTCTCTTCTTGATATATGTTAGCTCTCATCGCATTTCGTTTAGACTATGAGTTCCAGAGAAATGACGTTTTACTTATGACGTTTCCCCATCCGTACAGCAGTGCTGTTTTAACATTCCAGTGACATATTCTAAGTTCGGTGCTAGTTTACACGTGTTGAGACCTTGCATCTTTTCACCAGGTCATGCTGGCAAAATGGGTAACGAGCAGGCGGACAATTTGGCTGAATTTGCGTCTCTGGTCAGGGTCCTTTGGGATCGTCTGCATAGTGTAAAAGAACAGTACGGCATGATTGCTTGACCAGAATGGTGCGACCAGGAGTGACCAGAGGATCTGGCCAACACTCAGTTCCAAGAACGACATATGGACACATAATCAGATTGCATATAGTATCATTAGTATTGAGACTCTTCGCTGGTTGTTGAAGATGAGGACGGAGAGAGTATATGAATGTCCAGCGTGCTGTAATGTCGGTTCTTCTTCCTCCTACTACCCTCCTCCTATACCCTGCCTTCTCTAGACAACATACATATATAATTACCCCACTGGCATTCGAACCTGTAACCTTCAAATGACTACAGTTTCAATTGAACTTCAACGGATGACCAGCTAGACACCTAGTGTCGTGCGTCGAAGTACACGTCTTCCTTCAGCGAGGCGCTGGCGTCATTTGGAGGTGACAGGTTCAAATCCTAATGGGAGTAACTTAAGCTTTTACGATTTTTATGTTGTCCGGTTTCGCGGTTACGGAAGCGACTCTTAATCCCTCATACCGCGCTCGAAACACAGCAGCGGGCGATTTTAAAGCACACAGTCTTGCGTTTCATACAAAGGTATGAGTGCGGGTTGTTTAGAAAGCAATGGCAAACTACTGAACGTAAACTTGCCCAGAAATCACAAACAGCCAAAAACTGCTGGAATTGTAAAGGATATGCAACTGATGTTGTTTAGTGTGTCCTTTAATCTCGATTTCTTTCTTTTACTATATTAAGCGTCAAACAATGTACGTGCATTTATTTATGAACTATCTTAGTGGCCTCAAAGAATTTCCCAATTGATATTTCTGGGAACAGATGTTGGCTGTGTCCCACCACTCCGACGGCTCATAGACAGAGATATGACACAGGAGAAATGGAAGTATGTACTGTGTAAACAATTCATAATTTGTCTCTTGTCCATCTCACCAGTTCTGAAGGGTGTGCCCGCGTCCTGTGAATGCCAAGACAGGACAAAGGTTGTCTGCCGAAGTAGGACCCTGGTCAGCGTGCCAACTACCTTAAGCAACAGGACCACTAGTCTGTGAGTAATCCGCATGTTCCAGGACCTTCGCTCTTGTTTGCATTCCTTCTTTATGCAATCTGTTTTTGTTGCTTGTATTTTTATGTCCTTGTTTTCTTAATTGACGCATTATTTTTTTTACAGTGTCTTCCTTCCTTCCTTCCTTCCTTCCTTCCTTCCTTCCTTCCTTCCTTTCGACGCTGTAGAAGCAGGTTGAAAAATTTCGAATTTTTAATTTTTAATATATAAAATGTCCAGATTGCTCATAAGACAACACTAAAATAAGCAAGTAGGTGATCCCCTTCATTAAAATATAACGGATAATGACACAGCAGAGAAAACAGAAAGGCTCCCTACAAGAACAACCATGTACACAAAGAATCAGCAAAACAGTAATAACAAACAAATGTGTATAAGGTCGACCATGTGAACGATGGACAAAGGAAATAACTGAGTCCATGGGAATGTCGATACTTGAAGACCGTAAACGGGCACTCATCCGCTGTTTATAATTCACCTCGACACCGCAAGGTACAAGAGGAACAGGATGAGGTGAGATGGGATTAGATGAGATAAGATTAGATGAGATGAAATGAGTAGAATATTATATGAAATTATATAGGAAATTATGTCGTGGATAGGAACAGTCATGAATACCTTCAGATGGACGAGGCATCACAGAGATAAATAGCAGAACAGAGTAAGCAAAAACTGCAATATATCAAATGAAAACAAACATTGTATTCACTAAGTCATTGTCATTGGAAGTTACAAAAATAATTCGTGCATGTTACATAGAACCAGTTCGGCTGCGAATCCTGGACAGTTAGTAAACAAGTTGAGGAACGGGGATTGGGGGAGGGGTGGGGGAACCGTGGAGGCTTTGGAGATGTGGTTTTATAGAAGAATGCTGACAATTCACTGGACAGCCAAGATCAGTAGTCTGGAAATGTTGAGGCGGGCTAAGTTACAAATACAAATTATCACAAACATCAGAAAGAGACAGGTATCACTTTTAGGCCACATTATGAGAATAAAACTGGAACATGTTGTGACAACCGGAAAGATTTGTGAACAGAGAGATACATGAAGACAGCGAGAGAATATTATTGACAAGCTTGTGTCATGGCACGGAATGGAGTCAGTACACGAATGATCTATACCGTCGGAGATCACAATTTGTGGAGCGGTATGATCGCCCAAACCAATCGGCATGGCATTGGATGATGATCTAGGAAAATTTAAAAATTGTGACCATATTAATCGGCATATTGTTTTGGAAAGAACAGTGATGGAAGGAGTGGTTTGTAGAGCAAGATGCCGGGATCGAATAGAGAGAAGATGGAGAAATGACACCTTGGGCATGATACTACATGAGGCAGAGCAACTGACAAGGGATCTAGACTCTCTCCTGCAGACTTTCATGATAGAGACGTTGTGCACAGGAGATGCTTGATGAGGGTGAAGTCAAATAACATACACATACACTCATCGGACCGTTAAACTCGGTCTAGTATATTCTTCTTCTGTTAGTTGCATATCCTTTACAGGACGTAACCCAGCATTTTATGGCAGTTTGATTTCTGGTCAAGTTTACGTTCAGGGGTTTGCCATTGCTTTGTGACCGACCGGCACTGATACCTTGTATGAAAACCAACGCGAGGTGGTCTGCTTCCAAACCTCCGACAGCTGTCTTTCCAAGGCTGTATGCGAGATTACGATTTGCATTGTGACACTTTTGCCACAAATCCGGCTCTGTATGCTAAATGTGGAAACCGGGGGGGGGGGGGGGGGGGGGGGGTGTTGAGCCTCAGGAATTAAGGAGACGACGCGAACTGTGCAGATCAGGATTTTCTTTTTTTTTCTTTTTTTGCTTCCAGACTGTAAGGCCAAGCAACTAACGTTCAACATATTTGAAACATCCAATCACATCCTAGCAATTTCAGAAATTAAGATTAACCATTTCTGGCATTTTGCCGTCATGACAGACGATTGTTTGGTATATTGTGCTTTAAAAACACCAAAAAAAAAGACAACAAGTATAACACATGGCGGTAGTGAATATGACTGATCAGACCAATTCGCGCTTTAAATGTTCGTGCACAATGGATGCATGTGAACACATGGTTATTTTCACCATCACACACTATTTGACGTCTCACGCGTGCAGTGTCTGTCTGCAGTCTGCAATCGTTTTCTCATTAGTCTTTATTTCGTTCCAGTTCATTTCCCACCATGCAACGCGATCATTGGCGTCTTGCTGCCATGCAGCAATATCAATGCCTGTATAAATCATGTCTCGCTTACACACATCTTTGTACAGCGAGGTAGAGGCCGACCCTAAGATCTTTTTCTAGTCTGTAATTCATTTTTTTTAAAATGTCCTTTGGTATTCTACCATCATCCATCCTGCTAATGTAGCCTATGCATCTAATCAAGCATAGGTTAAATAAGGTATCTTAAGATGCCACGGGGAACCACAGTAGTGTAATGGCCAGAAACTCGCCTGTCGGTGCAGCTGTCATAGATTCAATCGTATAATATATTTGAAACATCCAAGTTTTCTGTACTTGTGTGGCCATGAATCTTTTATTCCGTGACAAACAAATAATAGGTTTGGACCAAACATGGTACAGAGTCAAATGAACAAGTAATGTAACGTAAATTTCCATTCACCGAGCATTGAAATTGTGGAAGATTCCAGGGAACAAACCAAATAACACGATGATATTAGTGTGGTGATATATCGTCCTTCTGTTCAATTGGGAGTTCACATTTGGCGATATATTATCCCTCGGCACTGAATCACGTAATAAGATGTATATTTGAAAGCGAGAACAACAATGAAAACATAACAGACATATGACATGATAGCGAGAACAACAATGAAACCATGACAAACATATGACATAAAAGCGAGAACAACAATGAAAATATAACATACATATGACATGATAGCGAGAACAACAATGAAAACATAACAGACATATGATATGATAGCGAGAGCAACAATGAAACCATAACAAACATATGACATAAAAGCGAGAACAACAATGAAAACATAACATACATATGACATGATAGCGAGAACAACAATGAAAACATAACAGACATATGACATAATAGCGAGAACAACAATGAAACCATGACAAACATATGACATAATAGCGAGAACAACAATGAAACCATGACAAACATATGACATAAAAGCGAGAACAACAATGAAAACATAACATACATATGACATGATAGCAAGAACAACAATGAAAACATAACAGATATATGACATAATAGCGAAAACAACAATGAAACCATGACAAACATATGACATAAAAGCGAGAACAACAATGAAAACATAACATACATATGACATGATAGCGAGAACAACAATGAAAACATAACATACATATGACATGAAAAATGACAACAACAATGAAAACATGACAGACATATGACGTGAAAGCTAGAATAACAATGAAAATATAACCGACATATGCATTGACCTTTTAGTGTATGAAATATATTGTTTCTTATTCAACAGACATCTGTCAGAGAACCCGATCAACAACATAAGTCGGGAGCAGTTTCAGCTACTGCTGGAACTTCAAGACTTGTAAGTGTCACGCGAGCTGCCTGCGTTCGGTTACATTCTTGCAATTACCCAGATATGAGATACGGGATATCGGGGACGCGTATAAGTAATATGATTGACAAAATATATGTTTACCGTCTTTTGCAATTTTTGCTTTACGTGGTCACAGCATGCGCCTTATGTGTTCACAGTATGTGCTCTACGTGTTCACAGTACGTGCTCTACGTGTTCACAGTATGTGCTCTACGTGTCCACAGCATGCACTCTGCGTGTTCACAATGTGAGTTCAACGTGTTCAGAGTAAGAGTTCCAATTGTTCACAATAAGCGCTCTACGTGTTCACGGCATGTGTTCTACGTGTTCACAGTAAGCGCTCTAAGTGTTAACTGTCTGCGCTCTAGGTGTTCACAGTATGTGCTCTACGTGTTCACCGTTTGTGTCCTATGTGTTCACAGTATGTGCTCTATGTGTTCACAGTATGTGCTCTATGTGTTCACAGTATGTGCTCTATGTGTTCACCGTTTGTGTCCTATGTGTTCACAGTATGTGCTCTACGTGTTCACCGAATGTGCTCTACGTGTTCCCAGTATGTGCTCTACGTGTTCACAGCATGTGCTCTACGTTTTTACAGTATGTGCTCTCCATGTTCACAGTATGTGCTCTACGTGTTCCCAGTATGTGCTCTACGTGTTCCCATTATGTGCTCTACGTGTTCCCAGTATGTGCTCTACATGTTTACAGCATGTGCTCTACGTGTTTACAGTAAGCCCTCTATTTGTTCACAGAATGTGCTCTACGTGTTGTCAGTATGTGCTCTACGTGTTTACAGTATGTGCTCTCCATGTTCACAGTATGTGCTCTCCATGTTCACAGTATGTGCTCTCCATGTTCACAGTATGTGCTCTACATATTCCCAGAATGTGCTCTACGTGTTTATAGCATGTGCTCTACGTGTTCACAGAGTGTGCTCTACGTGTTCACATTATATTATTTACGTGTTCACAGTATGTTCTTTACGTGTTCACAATAAGCGCTCTACATGTTCACAGTATGTGTTCTACGTGTTCACATTTTGTGCTCTATGTGTTCACTGTATGCGCTCTATGTGTTCACAGCATGTGCTCTACATGTTCACACTAAGCGTTCTATGTGTTCACTGTATGCGCTCTATGTGTTCACAGCATGTGCTCTCCATGTTCACAGTATGTGCTCTACATATTCCCAGAATGTGCTCTACGTGTTTATAGCATGTGCTCTACGTGTTTACAGAGTGTGCTCTACGTGTTCACATTATATTATTTACGTGTTCACAGTATGTTCTTTACGTGTTCACAATAAGCGCTCTACATGTTCACAGTATGTGTTCTACGTGTTCACAGTTTGTGCTCTATGTGTTCACTGTATGCGCTCTATGTGTTCACAGTATGTACTCTACGTTTTTACAGTATGTGCTCTCCGTGTTCACAGCATGTGCTCTACATGTTCACACTAAGCGTTCTATGTGTTCACAGTATGTGCTCTACGTGTTCACTGTCAGCGTTCTACGTTATTACAGTATGCACGTTACGTGTTCCCAGTATGTGCTCTAAGTTATTGCAGTAGGCACTCAACGTGTTTACAGTATGTTCTCTACGTGTCACATTAAGTGCTCTATGTGTTCACAATATGTGCTCTACGTGGTTACAGTAAGCGCATTAAGTGTTCACTGTATGTGCTCTACGTGTTTACAGTAAGCGTTCTACGTCTTCACAGTATGTGCTCCACGTGACCACAGTAAGCGTTCTACGCCTACGCAGTATACAAATAAAGGCTGTCCCATAGTTGATACTGCCGCCAAAGAGTGACGTATTAGACCTTCACATATACTAGACCACCGAACTTGAGGTGAAGTGGTCAATTCCCTTCCTCGTTGCATTCCCTTCAAAGACAAACCCCAGACCATTCAGTAAATTGTCTGGTCCCATGCTTATAAGTGTTAGTTAGTTGCATATCCTTTAAGGGCGGTACAGTCAACAGAAACATTTTGTTGTTGTTGCTGTTTGTGATTACTTGGCAACTTTACGTTCAACATATGCCTTTGCTTTCTAAACAGCCGGCACTCATACCATTACATAAAAAGCAACACAAGGCTGTCTGCTGTCAAATGCTCGCAGCTGTGTTTCAACCTCGGTTTGCCAGCTTACGACTTGCTTACGTAATCCCTTCGCCAGAGAGCGGTAAAATGGGTCGACTCATAGCTGTGAGAGAGATTGATGTCCGCCCCTTGCTCAGATATTACCGGGTTCGTAACGTACAGAGCTGGGAATTTTCCCGAGAACACTTGGTATCTAATGATATCACACGTCCCCATGATTGTTGGGTAGTGAGGTTGGATACCTAGCTTTCTAGAATAAGGGCCAAAATCAGGAGGTTCTGTATGCAAGTTGTGCATGTTAAAAACTCCATGGCAGTTGGAAATGGCAGATGAATCAATTATAATTATGATGGTGAAGATGATGATGATGATAGAGAAGAAGAAGAACGAAACGGAATAGGAGAAGATGTGGGGGGGGGGGGGACGAAGATGGGTGAAGAAGGGAGAAGAAAGAAGACGAATAAGAACAGGTAGAAGTAGAAGGACGAAGAAGAGGCAAGAAGAGGACGGAAAGAGAAGAAAGAAGAAGAAGGACAAAGAAGAGGGAAGAATAGAAAGAAATAGAAGGAGGAGAAAGAAGAAGAAGAAGAAGAAGAAGAAGAAGAAGAAGAGGAGGAGGAGGGGTGAAGAAGAAGAAGAAGAGAGAAGAAGAAGAAGAAGAAGAAGAAGAAGAAGAAGAAGAAGAAGAAGAAGAAGAAGTAGAAGGAGAAGAAGAAGAAGAAGAAGAAGAAGAAGAAGAAGAAGAAGAAGAAGAAGAAGAAGAAGAAGAAGAAGAAGAAGAAGAAGAAGAAGAAGAAGAAGGAAGAAGAGGAAGGAAGAAGAAGAAGAAGAAGAAGAAGAAGAAGAAGAAGAAGAAGAAGAAGAAGAAGAAGAAGAAGAAGAAGAAAGAAGACGGAAGAAGAACAATAAGTTGCGAAAGCGTTCTGATGATTTCCTTTTTGCTTCAACATAGCAGTTGGGCACGACTTAATACCGTCAGCCTTAAGCCTAGGCAAATGAGACGTTACCATTTGCCTCTAGCCTCGTCAAATAGAGACATTATGGAATCGTTACCTGTTCCCGTCGTTAGGAGAAGTTGACACACAAGAAAGTCTGCTTGCTATTTCGTCCCAGCCCAGTCCAACACTAGTACTGCAACAACAATTTATACTCTTAAAATTTGCCACCATAGACGGTACAAACAAGGCTCAAATTAAACAGACAAATTACGTCCTTAAGGTCACTTGCTTCACAAAGTTAGTTGCTTATCTTTTAAAGGACGTTGCAGTCAACCCCTGCATTTTTTGGCTGTTTGTGATTTCTTAGTAAGTGAACGTTCAGTAGTTTGCCATTGCTTTCTGAACGACCGGCACACGTACCACTGTATGATAACCAACGCAATGCGGTCTGCTGCCAAATCACCCGCAGATGTGTTTGAAACGCGCTATACGAGATTACGAATTGTAACCGTAACTTAGCCACAGAGTCGGCTCACAAAGACGGACAAAATAAAACAATCAGGCTATATGGCTAACGTGCGTAGGTTAGGATAATACAAACGCTTGGGGATAGCTTCCAAGACGTGGAAATTATCCCTGACGCCATTAGAAGGTCTCAGACATCCTGGTAAAGCACGCTTCATCACGCTACAGCCTCGTGATCGATCGGGTCGTTCGTTACAAGTCACGGAACGAGCGTCAACAGTGTTCAAATTTGCCAAGTGCAAAGGTTTGACCTGTGTTTAGGGTGTCGCAGCACGCTAGTGTCAGGTTATGAAGTAACAGGTACTTGTTGTCTGCACATAGTGCATGCTGGGTTAACATTAGCAGGCACGAAGATGTTGAGTTGAGCTGAGTTGTTGAGTTGAATTGAATTGTTGAGTTGGTTTGAGCTAAAAACCGACATTACTGCATTCAGAACATTCCCATACGCGCTCCGTCCCCTCGTTCAACAGCCAGCGAAGAGTCACACTATTAACTGTCCCCACCGCTATCTGATTGGAAGTTTTCGTCTTCCCTCTCAGTTTTGTGATTCTTCCAGAACCCCTGTCGATCCTCCGCATTCTCATTCTTTCCACATACGGGTTCTCAATCTGTCACTTCGCCTTCCCCACCTGGCCTCACAGTCGCACGACCACCTCTCCCTTGTCCGTAGGTAATCTACCACCAAAAGGTGCATTCGCTGCGAGCCTATCAGGCTGTTCATTCCCTCCGCACTCCCGCATGGCCAGGGCAAAATATCTACACACTTCTCACAGTCTGTGTGACCTCTGAAGCGAGGTGAGCCATTCCAAATGAAACATTTCTTTCTCCGCCTTACTAAGCATACTCCTTGAGTGCATAGGCACGAAGATGTTATCAGATTTTTAAAAAAAAAAGAAAGATTCTTTTTAAAAGGGAAAATAGAATACTGACATTATGCAGCGGGGAAATAAAAGATTATTCCTAAATAGGGAATATGTAATACTGACAATATACATCGGGGAAAATAAAAAGGTGTGTCCTAAAAGGGGAAAAATAAAATCATGGCATTTTACAGCTGGGGGAAAAAGTGTTCCTAAAAAGGGAAAATATAATACTGACAATTATACAACAGGGGAAAAAACAATACAAGATTGTTCCTAAACAACATCAGTCTGGAACGCTAAACTAATTGGGTCACATTATCCGCCACACGGGCTTAAAAAGACGAGTAACGGCAGGCATAGTTTCTGTAAGTCAAGACAGGAGCAGACTCACCCGATGGCGAACACAAGACACTAAAAACACCCCGGCATTCAAATGTACGCGGAATAAGAACTGATGAAGGATCGATAGTCTTCTTGGGGGTCTGTGATGAGAGTCGCGTTGTGTAAAGTACTTGTTATCCGGGGTTTATGAGATCGCTAAAATGTGCCGTGAATTAATGGCCTTTTTCTATGGCTTGACGCGTGCTGCGTATATAGTGATATTTGAAATGTGTATACGCTATTTCACATTCCTTAGGTGACTATTTTAGTTAGTTAATTTTCTTCGTGGTTAGTTGATTAGATATTTAGTTTATGATGAGTTATTTAGCTAGTTAATCAGTCAGTCATTCAATCAATCAGCCAATCAGTTAATTAGTTAGTTAATCAGTCGGTAATTCAGTAGTTAATCAGTTAATCGGTCAGTCAATCAATCAGTCAGTCAATCAATCAGTCAGTCAATCAATCAGTCAGTCAATCAATCAGTCAGTCAATCTTTCAGTCAATCATAAATTAAGTCAGTCAATCAGTTAATTAGTCAGTAAATAATTCAGTCAGTCCGCCAGTCTGTCATTCAGTCAGCCAACAGATGATCATTAGGATCTACAAACTATGACATGCATTTCAGTGGCACCCTGTAAGAGTTCTTGTCCACCAGCACCAATTTGGACTTGACGCCCTTGTAGTCTGGTCACAGTGGCGGAATCTCATCTCATTTGCTCGCCCTGCGTCCCTGAAGGAGTTCAGGGTGTCAGCCTGGTCCATTGCTCTTCCTCTCCCCACAGCAGCCAAGCCTGCAAGCGTACCTGCTGGTTTGTTTCCTCTTACACCTGAATTAGGGGTGGCTGAGTGGTTAGAGACCTCCTGTTTGCGGACGACCAAGCACTAATAGCAAAATCGGAAGCTGAATTACAAGACCACATGAATAGTCTAAACGAAATGTGTAGGGAACATATCATGAAAATTAGCACAAGCAAAACAGAGGTAATGACTATAACTAAAAAAGAACAAACAGCAACAATTCACCTAATCGAACAAACCTTGAAACAAGTAAAGAGTTTCAAGTACCTAGGAAGTATAATATCATCAAATGGCAGATCAGAAGACGAGATCGAAAATAGGTGCAATAAGGCAAATCAACTCATTGGACAAATGGCACCAATACTAAAGAAGAAACATGTATCAATAACTACTAAGAAAGCACTTTACAACACAATCTTCCTACCAACTCTGTGTTACCAATGCCAACCTGGACAATGACAGAAAAGAGAGAAAAGAAAAATCACGACAACAGAAATGAGGTTCCTGAGAAGAATACCTCAACGTATCAAGAAGAGATAAGATCAGAAATGAAGAAATCAGGACTAAAGTGGGGGTTAAAGCAGCACTAGATTTTTATTAGAAAGCAGCAAGTCAAATGGTTTGGCCATGCAAGTAGGTTACCAGTCAACAGCATGCCACAACAAGCAATGATGTACAGACCAGATGGAAACAGAGGAAGAGGCCGACCACGTAAACGTTGGACGGAGGGAATAGCAGAATCGATGGGAATGTCGATATACGAAACCCATAACCGGGCACTCTCACGAAGTTTATACTTCACCTCGACATGATGAGATGAGATGAGTGGTCTCCAGGTATGGTGTCCGCCTCGAGTGCTGGAGATCCCGGGTTCAGGCACCGGTTAGGGCCGGGATTTTTTCACAAGGATTTCTAGTAACAAAATTTCCCCTGGTCTCTGGGCAGTGAGATCAGACGCCTGTGTGTATTGTTGCGCACGTAAAATATCTATTGGCAGTTGGGAATCGAAAAAAGTTGCCCTGGCAAAATTTCGAGTTAAAAATCTACCCAAAGTATTTCAAGATCCTCTCCGGTACTACGGAGTTCGTGCACTGAGCTGAGATTCTCCGGACTCAGGCTTGAGTTAGGAGTATAGCGGAGCACTTATGGGTTACATCCGTGTGCCGTGATGTTCATCCGTCGACTAAACTAAATTAAACTAAATTAAACACCTAAGTACCTCAGCCATAGCAACAGAAAGATGTTAGCTAGTCTTGACCTTCTCAGAGATTCAAGCCATTGCCTTCTGCCCCAGCCCATCTCTATGTTACTTAGCATACTCATCGACCTTGAGAAAATATGTAAGGGTAAACGTTTATTCTGACTATGTAGGTCAAGGTAGTAAGTAAAGCAATATGGCTCGAAACACATACCTTCATTCGGACATGATTAATTAGTATCTCAAAAAGTATGCTCAGGAAGACAGAGATGGGTTGGATCCTAAGACAGTGGTTGATGTCTCTGGGGTGTTCATTTTCGTGCCAGGGAATGTGGGTGTACAAGGAAATGAGCAGGCCGACAGGCTTACGGGTAAGGTTACTGTGGATGGCGGATGAGCCATGGACCAGGCTGATATACTGGGTGCGCAACAAGAAGTAAGACTATTGCGAGAACCAAGTTATGACTGTAAATCTACAAACATGGTCATACTGCGAGAACAGCAAGTTAAAAGACGTATGGCCAAAAAAGAACACAATGCAGGAAGTCAAAGAAGATTAATAAACCAACACAGAACTGGTGTCATTAGCCACTATACGCTGCGGGATTTACTGAGGGGATCCGAGCACTTATGGACTGAATGGTTCGAAGTTCAATGAGGATTATCTGTCGACTAACTACTAACTAACTAACTAACTAACTAACTAACTAACTAACTAACTAACTAACTAACCAATCAACCAACTAACTAACTAACTAAAGCGAACTTAACCTAAATAACGTTTGTGTGTCCAGCCACTCTGTTTCCTTTGTTATTGCAACACCCAAAACTCCGTAGGAAAGGCCAGACAAACACATAATTAGACTGCTACTGTTACCATTAATATAGGGACTCTTCTCAGGCTGTTGCAGATGAGGACGGAACTCTTATGGGAATGTCCCAAGTGCTGTGATTCGGTTCTCCTCAAGAACTAAAACTCAACTCAACTGCCATGATCTCCATGGCTAAACTAACTCATGTTACGGTCAGTAACAATTGTCCTTCTTACTTCCACAAAGTTTCCTTGTACACATCCTAAACCTGGGAATCCAGATCAGGTATAAAATCCTTCAAGGGGGATTCGAACACAAGCCCAACCGTATCGGCGACAAGTGGCTGTTGGTTCATCTCTGCTAAAAGAATGACCTCAGGACTACCATAAAATGGCATTCTAGTAATCTCATCTGCCGTTTTATTTCAACCGGGAAATTCGCGCTCCGCGCCCGATGGGTAGCACTGGATATGTCATTCCGTTGATTGCACAATGTCGTTGTTGTCGTCAATCCATTCTCTTTCGGGCGTCCTCTTCTCTCGTAGCAGATCTTCTTGATGTAGCGCCATATGGTAGTTGATGGTGTTGCTTCTAAGGAGATGGCCGAACCATTGGATTTCTGTCTATCAATAAATTGACAAGTTTTCGATCCCACTGTCTGCCCGATAGCATCTTTCTGTTACCCAGTCTCGGATATTTTCAGTGGCAGCTTTCCTCAACCCATCTCATCTCGCAGGTTTTGATGTGAGACTCGAGAGAGCACGTATATTAAAAATCATAGGATCAAATGGTAATAGCTGTAGCATGTAAAAAATTTTCAGTGCTAAATGTACAATCCATATATTAACATGTAAAAATCAGTCTAAATGTACAATCCTATTTTAACATGTAAAACTTGTGCTAAATGTACAATCCATATATTAACATGTAGAAAACTCAGTGCTAAATGTACAATCCATATATTAACATGTAGAAAACTCAGTGCTAAATGTACAATCCATATATTAACATGTAGAAAACTCAGTGCTAATGTACAATCCATATATTAACATGTAGAAAACTCAGTGATAAATGTACACCCCGACCATACAAATTTAGAGGTCTACGTGGATGCAGGGCTTAATGCGCTTGCAATTAACTTCCTGTGCGCTGATGGCGCGGTAAAGGGTGCAACCCCAACATCGGTCAGTTGGACATCAACTTTGACTTCTCGTTCACAAAGCAATGACAAACTAATGAACGTAACTTGCCTAGACAATCAAGCTTGTGTTGACTGCAACGTCCTGCAAACAAGGAAAGTTAGTTGCATATCCTTTACATGACAACCCCAGCATGTTTTGGTTGTTTGTGATTCTTGGCAAGTTTATGTTCAGTAGTTTAACATTGCTTTCTAAACGACCGGCACTTATACCATTGCGTGAAAACCAACCTACGGGGCCTGCTTCCAAATCTCCCGCAGCTGGGGTTTTCTAATGCGGTATCCAGACTGTGAACTGCGTTTTGTAATCATCTTATATGTGAAAAATGTACAAAATGTAGATAGGAAACTAGTAAATATTCGTGATGAAGTAGTTTCTCATCTCACATACTTAGTCATGGCAGTTGTTTCTTTTGCAGATACATGAACCCCCCCTGGTGACGAAAATCGCTCTGGTACATTTACACGGAACCGCAAGCTGAGAACCTGTGAGTAGAACATATCACATAAAACCCACACATTCAAATACATGAGGCCCTCACATAAACACATCAGCCATTCATTGTGGTCTGCATACTAAAGATTGGCTGCATGGTTCTCATTCACTTTTTTCCCCTTGCTAATTTAAAATTCTAACAAATTAATATTAGTGAGTCACGTGTTGTCATGATTGTGTACTTTCCATGCTTTAAACATGCATATTTTATATTGTTTTTTGCTGTTCACAAGAAAAAGACAAAAACTTTCTTTAGTCATGTGATGAGATGAGGGCTTGGTAAAATCGTGACAACTGGAAAGATCGAGGGAAAGAAAGGCAGAGCAGACCCAAAAGAAATGATCCTGGTTTTATTGGGACGGTGGCTGGAAGAATATCTCACGAGTTGATCCGAAAATAAACCGAGACCCGTAAGACATGAACGCTTGCACCAGCCAATGATACTTTATGAGAGTTTTTTTAGATTACCTCATACTTTAATTTAAGGGTGAAAACATGTAGGAGAGAGGGAGAAGAGAGAGAGAGAGAGCGAGAGCGTGAGAGAGAGCGAGAGCGAGAGAGAGCGAGAGAGGGAGAGAGAGAGATGGGGGAGGGAGAGAGAGCGAGAGCGAGAGCGAGAGAGGGAGAGAGAGAGAGAGAAGGGAAAGGGGGGAAGGGGGGAGAGGAGCAGACGAAGAGGGAGGGAGAGGCGGGGCGAGGAGGGAGAGAGAGGAAG
>JACEFZ010022445.1:25000-31499 GCA_014155875.1 Cepaea nemoralis | reverse complement strand
AAAATAAAAGGCCCCCCCCCATCAAAAAATTTTTACAAGGCACTTACATCCGCCCAGCACACACATAACCATCAATATTTACACAGCAATACCTCCGCCCCATATACATACACCACACAAAAAGCTATTTTTACACCTGTATGATACAGTTACCTCTTCCCCTCTAAGAAAAAACAGCTGTATTTATATGTGCATGTTGCAGTTGCCCCATCAACCTCTACGCACAAACAACTGTTTTCACACCAGTATTATGCAGTTGCCTCCGTCCCCTGTACAGCTGTTTTAACGCTAGTACGATGCAGAGTTCCCCCACCCCCTCGTACATACAAAAAAAAACTGTTTTTAAACGAGTACACACACTCTCACACACACATAACAATACTTACAATACTGTCACCTATCACACAGACACACACACTCAGAAACACACACCGCAATGCCTTCAATAATGTCGCCTACCACACACACACAAACACACACACACACACACACACACACACACGCACGCACACACACACACACACACACACACAGAGCAATAATATGTGCAAGTTACCCCCCGGGGGCCGAGTGGTCTCGGGGTATGGTGTCCGCCTCGAGTGCTGGAGGTTCCGGGTTCAAGCCCCGGTGAGGACCCGGATTTTTTCACGTGGACTTCTAGTAATACAATTTCCCCTGGTCTCTGGGTAGTGAGATCGGACGCCCGTGTGTATTGTTGCGCACGTAAAAAAATCCCTTAGCAGTTGGAAATCGAAAAAGAGTAGCCTAACGGCGCTGCCCGGGCAAAATTTCGAGTTAAAAATCTACCCTAAGTATTTCAAGATCCTCGCCGGTGCTACGGAGTTCTTGCATTGAGCTGAGTTTCTCCAAACTCAGGTTTGAGTTAGGAGGAGAACGGAGCACTTATGGGTTACACCCGTGTGCAGTGATGTTGATCCATCGACTAAACTAAACTAGACTAAACTAATCAAGTTACCCCGGCTCTGTACAAAGAAACATCTCCTCCATGTCAATCAATCATGTGCCATGCCGGAAAGAGTGGGCGGTCATGACTCGCTATTTCAATCGATCACCAGAGTCGTGGATCAGCTCAGTGTTCCTTTCTCGTCCATGCCATGTGGCCAAGCCATCCATGTATTTTTCCCTCTGTCTTCCTCTTAGTCTGTTCCCTTCGATCTTGCCAGTTGTCACTAAGTTCTCCAATCCATTTCTTCTCATAACATGTCCAAAAAATTTTGACTGTCTACGTCTAATTTCTCTAATCAGTTTACGATGTTCATTTTTTTCCTCCATGTACACACACGAAAAGCATGGATCTGTTATACAGCGGCAGAGAAGTTCATGGGCGTTCACAGCACGGTTAGCGGGCCGAACCTTTCAAGAAGCCAGCGGTGCCCACTCTATGACCACGAGCAGCATGACGATGGAAGTGATGGCATAACACGGGCTTTCGTGTGGCTGGGTCACAGCATTATACCCACGTTTGTGTACTAAGTGAATCAATTATCCGAAAGATGGAGGTGGGTTCTGTACGTAGGCAGTGGACTGAATCGCTACGGAGGTCTACTGTCTATAGAGTCACCCTCATCTTCGTTCCGGGACATGCAGGAGATGAAGGAAATGAACGAGCTGGTAAACTTGCTGGCTCTGTATCACCTGCAGATGGCCAGACCATATATCGTGTCGATGTTATTATTGTCCTTAAAGGGATGTTGAGGGCCGTGAACTTTGACGCCAGTAAATCCACTTCGTTGTCGAAAATGAGAGACCTGGAAGTTAGAATTGGCACGGCCAGACACGAGAGGAACATCGGGAAAACAAAGGGCCTCATTAACCAATACAGAACGCATGATTAGCCGCAGGACGCTATGCATATGTTGGAAAGAGAATCTGAACTCCTATCGTCAGGCCCGGAGTGCAAAGATAATACCCCAACAGATAACTAACTCGACAGATCATCCTCATTGCACATCGAACCATTCACTCTATAAGTGCTCGGATCATCTTCTCAGTAAATCCCGCAGCGTGTTGCGGCTAACGACACCAGGCTAACGACACCAGTGTTTGTTTATTAATCTTCTTTGGTTTCTTGCATATTGTTCTTGTTTGATCACATCTCTTTTAATTTTCTGTTCTCGCATCTAACCATGGATATAGATTCACAGTCATCATTTGGTTTTCGCAAACGGCTTACTTCTCGTAGAGCAGTGGTTCTCAACCTGTGGGGAATTCCCCCCTAGGGGGAAATTTTAGGGTTTCCAGGGGGGAATTAAGATTATTTCAAGATCGCGTTAATACAAGAACCGATTGCCTGATATTGTTTTTCCCTTCATACTTTACCGTTCTGTACGTCTCACCCTTCTAAAATTAATGTTATAAAGTAAGTAGACCCACAAATCACCTTTTATGTTTACGTCTAGACTTGTTTTAGTATGTGCTATTAATTTTAGCTTCCATTATTACGTATACTGTGTGGGGGAGGGGGGGGGGGTATTTAGGTAGGAAATACGAAAGGGAGGGGGAATGACGTTCTGAAAATATGGTGAAGGGGGACACGGGCCAAATTTTTAGGTAGGAAATACGAAAGGGGGGAATGACGTTCTGAAAATATGGTGAATGGGGGCATGGGCCAAAAAAGGTTGAGAACCACTGTCGTAGAGCATTCAATATATCAACTTGGTCCTGGCTCGTCCGGCCTTAACAGTAGCTCTACCTGCAAGCCTATCAGTCCGCTCATTTCCTTGTACACCCGCATGCCCTGGCACAAAAATGAAATTAATTTTTGCCAGCAGTGACCGCTCCAGAGATAATTAACTAACCAACACGAAAAGTAGTATTTAGTCGCCTTCGCCTTGTACATTACCCATCTCTGGTGTAGAAATGACTCCGTATTCAACCCGTCAATGTTTTACACATAAATATAAATATTATTCTTAACTCTTCACCCTACCTCTGTGAGCACCAAACAATACACGTGTGTTTATTTATGAATTGTCTCAGTGGCTTCAAAGTTGTGGGATCATGTGAATGCCAGACATGGCTAATGAAGACACCTTTTCCAGGGATGTCTTGTTGGTCATGCGTGGAAGTACACTTGTTCCTGCAGCGAGGCGCTGTCGTCATTTGGAGGTGACAGGTTCGAAACCCGGTCGGTAACTATAGCTTTCAATTTGTGTGTTATCTAATGCGTCCTCTAATCTCTAACAACTCACCACATATCTATGAGCGCAAAGCAATATATGTGTGTTTGTGTATGAAATGTTTTATATCACAACACGATGACAGCTATTGATCCGGACACTAGGCTGTCATTCACATCCCGAGTAATGGCTTTAGTTTCCTTGCTCTAGAAATTCCGTTCCATGGGAGAGGATATGGGGGTGGAGGAGACGATATTCTCGTAACTCTTGAAAACAAGATTGTTGTTATTATTAGCGCGTATTGATTGGCTCTCACTGATGTTGAAGGGAACGTGTTATTTATCTGAGGAAACACAAGAAACAGTGTAAGTTAGAGTCCAAGGAAAACATTAACTACTACTACTACTACTACTACTACTACTACTACTACTACTACTACTACTACTACTACTACAATCACTACTACTACAATCACCATACTACTAAAACTACTACTACAATCACTACTACTACTATCACTAATACTACTATCACTAATACTACTACTACCATGACTACTACTGATTTCAACAGCCACTCGCAGAGTTGGGGCTATGATCACACGGACCAGAGAGGAGAGAGACTGGAAGACTAGCAGGATGAGAATAGATTCATCTTGATTAACAAGCCGTCCGACCCACATACTTTCTACTCGAGATCATGGCACACTACAACTACACCTGACCTGGCTTTTCATTCACCAGACCTGGAGTGGAACATTACACGAATTGTTGGGAAACAACTTGGTGGCAGTGACCATCGGCCAGTCTTTCTAACTGTAGAAAATGAGCTTGTAAGTGAAAGCAGCACCCTCTCGAGGTGGAACTACAAGAAAGCAGACTGGGCAATGTACAAGCATCATACCAGCATACTGGTTAGAAACCTGAATACTGAGAAAGACATAAATAAAGTAGTTGAAGAGTTTGGGAAATGCATACCACAGGCAGCGCGAGAAACAGTACCAAGAGGAGCCCGTAAACAATATAAACCCTACTGGAGTAGTGAACTGGAACAGATGCATAATGATGTGGAAGTGTGTAGAAAGCAAGCAGAGGCCACACCCAGCCAAGAGCACCACAATAAATTCCAGCACGCGAAAAGCCAAATTTCAAAGGGCCAAGCTGCAGGCTAGATGGAAAAGCTGGCAGGAGAAAACGGAGTCTCTGAACTTTGAAAGAGACACAAGGAAACTGTGGAAGCTAATAAAACAACTTAACGATGAGGGCACAGGGAGAAACTCAAAAATTGCACTACATAAAGATTGAAACATCTTAACAAGAAAGCAAGCAGCTGATCAGTTTGCGGAATCATAAGATAACAATATCAAAATTAGCCCAGAGAAACAACAAGAGATTCGAGAGAAACGGCAACATACAGGACAGAAGGAAATAGTACATGAGGTTCTGGAGGCACCCATCACAATCAGCGAACTGGAGCTAGCTATATCAAAACTGAAAATGAAAAAGTCACCAGGAGCTGATGGTATCTCCAATGAAATGATCAGCAACCTAGCAACAGAGACCAAAGCAAAGCTGTTGCAGATATTCAATAACATCTGGACCTTAGGCAGTGTTCCACAAGCCTGGAGAGAAGCAATCATGATACCCGTCCTAAAATAAGGGAAAGATAGTTCCATTGCCTCTAGCTACAGACCAATTAGCCTCACCAGCTGTCTCTGCAAAACACTGGAGCGCATCATCAATCACAGACTGCAGTGGTAAATTGAAAGTAAAAACATCCCTCCGCCACATCAGGCTGGCTTTAGGCAGTGCTACTCTACGGAAGATCAGACAACCTACCTCTCTCAAGAAATTGAGGATGCATTCCAAGAGACGAAGCTGGTGCTTGCTGCATGGATGGATATGAAGAAAGCCTTTGACAAAGTCTGGAAAGAAGGTCTGATGAAAAAACTGAGAAACTGCAAAGTCAATGGAAGAATGTACAAGTGGGTGAAAGCATACTTGCACAACAGAAGAGCCCGAGTACAGATAGGCGGACTCAAGAGCAAGAAAGTACTACTGCGTCACGGTGTTCCCCAGGGCGGAGTCTTGTCCCCCACACTTTTTCTAATCTTCATCAATGATCTTGTTGCTAATCTACGGCATGGAATTAAAGCGGCAATGTACACCGATGACCTGGTTCTATGGAGCACAAATGAACATGCATCAGTGGCCACCAGATTGCTACAAAGAGCTGTAGATACATTTGTTGCATGGGCAAATAGATGGTGTGTCAGCATAAACACTGACAAGTGCAGCGCCACTCTATTTACCCTCTCTCCAAAACAAAAGGCAAGGATCATCCTGATAAATGGAACACCCCTAAGAGAAGATAAAGAACCAACATTCCTTGGAGTAACATTTGATGGCAGGCTGACATGGAGAAAGCACATCAACAAAGCAGTAGCAAAAGCCAGAAGAAAAATAGCAATCCTGAGAAATCTAAGTGGGACCACATGGGGAGCCAGTGGGAAAATACTTAGCAAAGTTTATCAGCAGAGCATACGACCACACGTGGAATACGGGTCAACTGCGTGGTGTTCAGCATAAAAAACCACACTACAAGAGCTGGACAAGGTGCAAAATCAAGCTCTTAGAGTCACCAAAGGAGGGATGAGATCAACCACTATAATGTAAATGGAGAAGATGGGGAGGACACAAGCACTGAGAGAGCGCAGAGATACGAAAACGCTAATACAAGCAGAAAAGTTTCTCAGCTTGCCAGGCCACCCTATGAAGAACAGATTTGAAAACCTGGCTATGGGGAGGTTGAAAAGAAGTAGTTTTATCCACCAGGCCAAACGACTCTGCAGAGAAACCACCGATCTCCCCTTAGTTGGTATCCCCCTAACAACTATTCCAGAGCGAACTTCATGGAAAGGTGAACATAGACTATTATTAGACATCCAGATAAAAGTGAGAGGAATATTTGACAAGGAAGAACAGAACAGTGTTCAGCGCAGAACAGCCACTCTCAGCTTTCTTGATGAAGAATACCCACAGGACCTCTGGATCCGAGTCTACACAGATGAGTCAGCACAAAATGCTGTTCGAAATGGAGGAGCGGGAGTGTACATAGAATACCCAAATAATACTAGGGCGCAGCCAGAGTACCGACAGGCTGAAATTGAGGCAATCAAGATAGCAACAGAGAAATTACTAAATATCAACAATGGTACACAACCTGTGGTGCTATTGACAGATGCAAAATCAGTACTCGAGGCGCTCCTCATCTGGGAAATTGCCAGTACCAAAGACACTACTTTCTGAACTTAGCAGTCAGCATAACGTCACCATACAGTGGATACCAACCGACTGTGG
>JACEFZ010022445.1:0-20000 GCA_014155875.1 Cepaea nemoralis | reverse complement strand
CTCACTCCAGGGACGACACTTTAAAGGAGGACACGACATTATTAGGGACTCGTAAACGGGATCTTTGGACAGCGGGATCTCTCGTAAACGGAATCCTTGGACAGTGGGATCCTCTGACAACGGGGTCTTTTGACACGGGATCCTTAGTTATAATACGGAAATATCATATTGGAGAATCCAGCTAGAGTGAATGTGGATAGGGGTTAGGACACATATCTTACCTGTTCACACTTCACACGTCTGCGTAGGTTGTGGTCCTGATTCTACTCTTGTCACTGAGTGAATGTGCTGTGTGTGGTAATATCTAGATTTATACTACTTGGTCATATATCTGTATATTAATTTGCAGTTATATTACTCAACCTGCTAGCTTACCTCTCTGTATAATGGCCACTCCGAAACTAACCACTGCAGAATTAAGGGCAAAGGGGGAAGAAATGGGATTGTCGAGTTCTGCTCTAACGGATTACATAAGGAAGTGGAGAGAGAGTATCGTCAAGCAGAAAGGGAAGATCGAAAGGCCGAGTTGGAATTGAGAAGGATGGAGTTGGAACAAGAAGCTAGGAAATTGGAAGCACAGCAGGCTGCCAAAAAATTGGAAGCTAAGCAGGCAGCTAGGAAACTTGAAGTTGAGGAAGCTGCTAGGAAACGGGAAGCGGAGCAGGAGGCTCAGAAAAGGGAGCACGAGTACTGGATGCGGGAACTCGAGCTCAAGAGGCAATCTAATGGGGAAACTTAGGGAACAGTTGGAGGTTCCTCCATCCCTGGCTCAACACCAGTAGGTGGACATGGTTACCATGCTATGAAGTTTTCTTTAGCGGTCCACGAGGAGGACAAAGAGAAGATTGACCAGTACCTTCAACGCTTCTAGGCCATGTTCGTGGCTATGGGTCTGGAGCATAACAAATGGTGTCTTAAGCTATCCCAGGGATTACGCGGGACCTGCTACGAGGTTTATTCTCGCCTGCCACCAGGACATGAGAACAATTATGACGAGTTTTAGACGGCTCTGCTGAAACGATTCGAGGTTACGTCACATACCTACCGGAAAAAATTTCGAGCAGCGAAACGAGAACCGGGGGAGTTGTTTGCCGCCTACTGTTTGCGTCTAAAATCCTATCTCCATAAGTGGATGGATTTGGCTGAGTTCGCACATGACTATGAGAGTCTGGAAGAGCTCATGGTGGTCGACCAGCTGAAGAAGCAAATGTCTAAATCTCTCAGGACGTTCCTGGGAGAACAAGGAGCGGAACGTATTGACCTCGTGACAAAATTAGCAGAACGGTTCGTCGAGGTACATGGGGACGCAGGGGAAAACCTTTCCACTAACACCAAAAGTCAGGAGAAACATGACAAGAAGAAAGCCAAAAACTCAGGAACTAAAAAGTGGGAACCTTATGTGCAAAAATCAGAGGATAGTTCAGAGAAGAAGAAGGAGGGAAGCAAGAGCACTTCAAGCTCTACACCAAAACGACCGTGGTCGGAGAAGTGGTGTTCAATTTGTAAGTCACCCTCTCACAATATGAGGGACTGCAAATCGAAGGCTAAGAGCCCTCACTTCGCAGCATGTCAAGTGACTTCCAAGGAGGTTGTCATGGAAAATGCCAAGGTCAACAAGGAAGCTCGCCACCAGGAGAGCTCACTCAAGTCCGGCACTAGAAAATCTAGGACAGGGAAATGGTGCAACCAATGCAAGTCAATCACGCACAATGCTATTGACTGCAAGGGAAAGTCAGGAGACTCTAAATTCGTCGTGTGCCCCGGGAAACCTAAGGTGGAGCCCACAGAGCAGGTCGAGGCCGAGGAAGAGACTCCAGACCAGGAAAAACCACCTGTAGTGGAATTGGTAGAGGTTAACGATCGTCAAGTGGAGTGTTTGTACGACACAGGACTGGACGGGGAGGCCGTGATTTCTGCAGATCTGGTACATCCAGGACAATTCACAGGTGAGACCATGGAGATACAGCCTGCACAGAAGAGTGCTGTGGCAATGAAGTTGCCCATTGCTAATGTGGAGATTCGGTCAAGGTATGTCATCGGCACCATCAAGGCCGCTGTATTGACCGATCCCATTTTTCCAGTAATCCTCGGTTTCCGGTATGTCTTTCTGGGAATGCCCAGGGAGCCAATCCATATGGGAGAAATACAGACTCGCTCTCAGACGAGAACGGAAGAGGCAGAAGTAATTGTGACTAACCCAATGCCGGGGGAGCTACGAACTGCCCAGAGTGAGGATGCTACTTTACGTCCTTGCTACAAAAAGCTGCAGAAAAGTGCTGATCCACCAGGACGGGGGCAGTACTACATGAAGAATAGGATACTCTACAGGAGAGCAGGAAGGGGAGACAACCTATACGGTCAGTTGGTCGTCCCGAAAGCTCACCGGTCCCAGATTCTTCATATGGGGCATACCATTTCATTTAGTGACACATGGGTATTGCCGCCAGCATGCAGCGAATTTCCTGCTACTACTATTGGCCGGGAATGACAGATGATGTGCGTCGGTATGTGAAGTCATGCCCTGAGTGCCAGAGGGTGGCACCGAAACACTGGACAGCACCGGTGGTCTTGGGTGAGATGCCCATCATGAACCCTCCTTTCGAGAGGGTAGCTATCGATATCGTGGGTCCACTTCCCAGGACTAGGAAGAGGAACATGTATATACTCACAATGGTGGATTGCTGTACAATGTGTGGATGAGACCATACCGTTGACCACGATTGACTCGAAAAGAGTGGCGGACGCACTGATGGAGGCCTTTACCAGATTAGGCTTTCCGGATCAAATTCTGACGGACAATGGGTCTCAGTTTTGTGGAAAACTCATGGAGGAGGTATTTATGGTGTTCCACTCTAACCATATACATACCAGCCCTTACCACCCTCAAGCCAATGGACAAGTAGAGCGTTTCAACGGCACGATGATGACAATGCTCAGGAAACTAGCGCAGGAAAAACCTGATAAGTGGGATGAATATATCCCAGCAGCCCTTTTTGCCTATCTGGAAGTTCCTCATGGCTCAACAAGACTACCACCCGCTACGTTGCTGTTTGGTCGTCCAATCAAAGGACCGTTGGTAGCCATGTTGAGGAGTTGGACTGACGAGGGGACGTCAGAAGAAGTGATCTCATCCTATAAATACGTGGAGGAACTGAAAGAAAAACTCCACAAGGGATGGACTCTGGCGAATCAAAACTTGAAAAAGGCCAGAAAAAGACATGCGGCTTACTACAACCGTAGGTCTAAAGAAAGATCTCTAGAGGTGGGAGACAAAGTCTTGTTGCTACTCCCAACGGGAAACAACAAACTGGAGATAGGTTGGCAAGGACCATTTCCCGTGGAAAGGGTGACATCCAGAACCAACTATCAGATCCGGATCCGGGGAAAGTCGAAGATTTTCCATATCAATCTCTTGCGGAAATACGAAGAGAGACCCGGAGACAAGGCAGCTCACCTCATGGCAATGGCAGTTGCAGTGGAGACGGAAGTGGGAACCAACGAGGGCAGGGAATATCACTTGGCACACCAGGAAACCTATAGGGATGTGCAAGTGAACCCTGATCTGACCTCCCAGGAGAGGGAAAAGATAACCCAGGTTCTCAAGTCTCATAAGGAGATACTGTCTGATAAACCAGGACGAACGAGGTTGGTTGAGTTCGAGATGACTTTGACAACACAGGAGCCTGTTCGTCAAAAGGTTTACCCAGTGCCATTCTCTAAGGAAAAGGCCCTGGAGGAGGAAATACAGAAACTGCTGGAGGATGACGTGATTGCACCATCCACATCCCCATACAATGCAGGGGTAGTTTTGTTACGGAAACCAAGTGGAGAGCACCGGTTGTGTATAGACTACCGACTTCTGAACAGTCACACACAATTTCAGGTGGAACCTTTGCCGAATCCAACTCAGTTAATCGCTAGGCTCCATAAGGCTCGGTACTTTTCAAAGGTGGATCTGAGTCGGGGTTACTATCAGATACCAGTCAAACCGGAGATTCGACCACTGTTGGCTTTCAGTACACCCAGTGGACACTACGAATTCAAGGTCATGCCCTTTGGACTCAGCAATGCACCTAGTGTGTTTACACGCATGATGAGGACTTTACTTGATCCTTTACAAGATCCGTCCATCATCTCTTTCATGGATGATATTCTGATTTCCAGTGATAGCTTGGATGACCACTTGCAATCCTTGGAGAGAGTGTTTAATAGGCTCAAGGAAGCAGGGCTTACTGCTCGTCCAACCAAGTGCATGATTGGTTACCAGACTCTGGAATTTCTAGGTCACACCATCACTCCAGGACACATTGTCCCAGAAGAGAAGAACCTGGAGAAAATCAGAAGTGCACCAAGGCCAAAAACTAAGAAGGATGTGCGATCTTTTCTCTCGTTGTGTGGGTTCTACCACAAATTTATCCCACATTTCACTGAACTGGGAGCTCCATTGACGGAAACCTTGAAAAAGGGATTCCCGGACCAAATCATTTGGACACCAGATTGTGAGAATGCCTATAGTCAGTTAAAGGAGGCCTTGGTCAGCAAACCTGTATTACAGCTCCCTGACCTTTCCAAACCATTTGTGTTGAGAACGGATGCGAGTGCGATTGGGATTGGGGCAGCCTTGTTACAGGAAGGAAAAGACGATGCTTCGGTTTTGAAACCTGTGGCATACGCAAGCAAGAAACTTCTCCAGGCGGAGAGGAATTATTCAACCGTCGAGAGAGAGAGAGAGAGAGAGAGAGAGAGAGAGAGAGAGAGAGAGAGAGAGAAGAGAGAGAGAGAGAGAGAGAGAGAGAGAGAGAGAGAGAGAGAGAGAGAGAGTGCTTGTCCCTCGTATGGGCAGTGCAAAAATTCCAGCCATATTTGTATGGAGTTAAGTTTCGAGTCCAGTCGGATCATCAGCCCCTGATGTTTCTGGCTACTTCTCAGAAGCTCAACGCCCGTTTGATGCGGTGGTCGTTGTTACTTCAACCCTATAATTTCACAGTGGAATACATTCCTGGGAAGGAAAATGTTGGAGCGGACTTCTTGTCAAGACACCCAGCTCCTGAAGAAGAGGAATGAATCATCTGGATTAAACTTACGGTGGAGAAGAGTGAGATGGACTACTCTCTTAAGAGGGGGCCTATGTCACAAAAATAAAACACCGCGTTTAACCAGTTGATTACTGTAGGGTGGTAAATATAATAAATTAGAATAAGGACAAGTTTCGCTAGGGGTATTCAGTATGAATGGGGTCTAAAACCCAAACACGCCCTCTATAGGAATTAATATATTGGCTCGTAACCCCCAAGTATTGAACAAGGCAGAAAAGGGTGCAAGTTCAACACTAACATAGAAGAAATGTTTCCCATAGAAGGCTGGGAGATCCGGGAAGTTCTACCACAGACACCCGAGTACTAATCACTCTACCAGAAGGTGTGTCTATGTGTAAGTGCCCCGCCCCACATTTAATCTCCGACACACACACACACACACACACACACACACACACACACATATATATATATATATATATATATATATATATATATATATATATATATATATATATATATATATATATATAGTGGATGTATAATACTGTGGATGTGCATGACAGGGGATACTTGTCATTGTTTATATATATATATATATATATATATATATATATATATATATATATATATATATATATATATATATATATATATATATATATATATATATATATATATATATAAACAATGACAAGTATCCCCTGTCATGCACATCCACAGTATTACACAACAGAGGGACAACAACCACTGTTAGACACAAACACTGGATTACATGACAAAGGAAAACAGCCACTGTTAGACAAAAACAGTACAATAACTCACTGTATCACATCACAGTAACCATAACTGGACTATAAACATCAATTTTGGAACAACAGGTTAACAATGAAGTAACTGCAAGGCTTGGTTAAACCAAACAAACAAACAATTGTATTGTGGAAACATTTGGGTTCTGGAAAACCCTGTTGGCTACAATATGGTGACATGGACATGAAAAATTATCATATTTCAGGCAATGCACACAAAGTATACAACCAAAACAGAAGTCCCCAAAAATATTTCCCCAAAAAAGGTTCACATCAAATACATGTGTCAAACACAAAACAAAGTAAATAATCCATACAAATAGATAAAGAAAATCTATCTAATCTGTCTCTAGAACTATCCTAGGGGTCTGATGATGACTCCCTCTACTTCAATATCCACTAGAAAAGTCTGGCCATAATCACACTCTCTATAATCCAAGGAAAACAGTTGCTTTGCATATCCACCTATTCAGAAAATTGGGGATTGCACACACACACACACACACACACACACACACAACACACACACACACACACACACACACACACACACACACACACACACACACACACAGAACTTTCACTTCTGGATCATATATCCATCGCGAAAAACATGTAGGAGTAATCCATATGAATCCAATGTGGATATACTGTAATCTCTCAAGTCACAGTTGCTAAGTCACTGGGCTATGAGCGTTCCAGGGTGATATAACAGACAGGTATAAATAAGTATGAAGCATTCTGGCGTGGCGTGACACACAGGAGTCCATGTGATTGATTTGATCAGGATCAGGCACAAACACTTTCAGTATCTCTTTGGATGAGGAGTGACATCACATAATCCATTAGAATTTCCTGACAGAACTAACTTGAATTGGGCATGAATATTCCAGCCCTTTCTCTGGGTTAAGATGTAGGTTATTCTTTCTTCAGTTGAATATACGACTTGATTGACCGGGAGTTGGTAATAGTGCTTGATTATCCATGTCTGGGATATGATGGATGAGAAGATTCAAAGGAAGCTGGGAGTTCACAAAATCAGTTGGTAAATCCATACTGGTAAATGATGGTGAATTCCAGACTTATCCATGAGCCTCTGGAATATGACAGTTGAACGTGGAATCAGGCGGTGACTTTTAGAGAGGATATACGCTGAAAACCATCTAGGCCAGACATGCCTCATGTCTTTGCGGACATTGAAAAGATTAACACCATCTGTAAGTTCCCAGAGGTAGGGAATCCACTTCAGCATATTCAAAATCCAGTAATTATCCAGGCATTGACGTTCAGGATGTGTAGCAGTAACCCGCACTCTTTGTAGAATGTTAGAGGAGGCTGATATCCCAGTTTCCTGCCTCTAAATCCAAACAAGTTGACCATAACTTCAGTGCCAAGCATGGTGACTAGTGCCAATACTCCACCGCCATCTCTAGCGCTGTATAGTGAAGAAGAACAGGGTTGATATAGATTAGTTATACAATCCAAACTTGGATAACAATGTATCATAATAAACTATACATATATATGATGAATAACAGTGTATCATAATTAAAAATAGAGGGAACAAAAGGGAAGAAGAAAAAAAAAGGTGTAGCTAGTTCCCTAGCACTTGTCGCCTACTGTAGAGTTTTGACCCACTCCAAAAGTGAGTAAGGTATCTACTCAATAGGTACATCTCTTCTGGACTGATACTGGAGCTTCCTGGGAGGTTTTCTTCACCTCCTAAATATGCAAACATCTTTTGATAGTACCGCTGTCACATCATGGAAAAAGTTCCTGAGACAATGTCCTCATGTACACAATTCATAAATCTCCTTTCCATAGTTACAAACAGCATTATGTGACTACCACTGACAAATGGCAAAAAGGCTCGCTTCCAGATTAGTCATCTCCTCTTGCATCATCCTCACCATTACTATCATCATCATCATCATCACGTGTTTGTCCCCATTGGGGGGGGGGGAGGGGGAGTTAAAAGATCTACTATAAAACAGTAACATCATGAATAGAATATACATATGATGAATAACAGAAAACCTTGTTAGTCTTTTACTAAACATGGTATGAACTCTCTAGTGGGTATTACCCAACATCTCAAAGTAAAAACACAAGAGCATGGTGTTATTTCCCACTCCCTTGAGATTATATATAGATATATCATACCAAATGACAATCTTATAACAGCATTTATTACAGCATTAAGCAGTAAAAATCGTGAGCATAAAAGGTAAACTACTCATAAAAGAGAAATCATGGGAATCTTTTCCCATACACTTGAGATTATGTATATCATACCACATGAAAATCCCATAACATCATTTATGAAAAAGGACTACAAGACAATCCCACCTCTGTATATTTACAACAATGTAAACAACAAATTGACTCCTAAGTGCATGAAAAAGTCAAGCGAGAATATATCTCTCTCTCTCTCTCTCTCTATCTAACAACCTATATTAAAGTTGTACACAAATGTGAGATAGTAATATTTCTCCATCATAAGAGCAGAAATACAAAATAAGCACTCAGGAAAAAAACACTTTATAACACAGAGACCAGTTGTGAAAAATAAGTATTTAGGAATAAAGTAAGTTCACAAAATCATCTCAGAAGAATGACTCATAGCAAGATTATATTGTAAGCTTTATGAAGGCTGACTGGACAACATGGCGATGTCCAGGCTGTGTGACGTAAACCAACATTTCAATGAAAGCGATTCTCCTAATTTTCACACACGCAACTTCAATCATGATATTAGTTGCCTCAAAGCATGTATCCTAATACATAACATGATA
Organism: Cepaea nemoralis; assembly: GCA_014155875.1. Lineage (NCBI taxonomy): Eukaryota > Metazoa > Mollusca > Gastropoda > Stylommatophora > Helicidae > Cepaea > Cepaea nemoralis. The sequence goes on along the minus strand of JACEFZ010022445.1, from coordinate 11,360 downwards.
TGTTGTATATAATATAATGCTCACCTAAAACGCAGAGAATACGTAGCTAATAATTAACCCATTTACAATGGGTCACCCGCTACCGTTGGAGAAACATGGCGATTGACCAGACCGCTTTGTCTACCAAGCCTTTGTCTAGATTAAGTCTGTGTTTCCGGGGCGCGGCCAATAATTTTCCTTAAAACGAAACGAAATTTCGTTTCGTTAATTCTCCCGTCCTAAGTAATTAATAGCGCGTGAAGCTGTCTGCTGGAAAAGACTGAGGGATGACGACATATATGTCACAATTACTATAGAGACTTTCTGATTAACCGGCCTATCTGCAAAGCCAAAACTATTTGAACTAACAGGAAAAAAACAAATTGGATGTCAAAATCCCCAGGACGGTCAAAAGTTGCAGCTGCACGTTTTTACATGGGGTCGACAAAATGGGAACATTTGGAAGTGAGTGAGATGAGTCCATACATCGCTTTGACAGTTCATAAACAGGTTGGATTTAAGCGGAAGTACTCAGCTCGGGAGAAAACAGTCCGTCTGTCATTGAGAGTTTCCGGACATCAAGCGAAATGACGGCTGTGGTTGTCACCACTCGACAGAAGATTGGCGGTTTGTTGTGGAAACCCGTTGTTGGGAGCATGCAGGACCTCGTTAGCTTGTTGTGGGAGTCAAAAGAAGTGATGACAACTCTGACATTGATTGAGCCAGGGAGGATAGATTCTTGACAATGGATGATATGCCCAAATAACACCTGTGTGGACATAAAGAATACCGTCACGTGACCAATTTTAGGCTGTTTGAAAAACCATGATTGGGAGAAACAGTGTTGACCAAAACCGTGGATTAGGATGGGCGTGTTTGTGGGAGAGCTCTACAGTGTTAGATTGATTTAAAATTAACTAGCATGTGTCGTTATGGCAAAGTGTAGCAGTCATGCCGGAATGAGGCGGTTTTGCATAAGGTTCCATACCAGTTACGAGGAAGTTCAACACTGGGTTTGATGAAGTGCAACGTCAATTAGACATAACACCAGTTGGACACAAAAATGTTTCTTACAAAAAAAAAGAATAACGTCCGAGAAGAAAGATGGTTCACTTAAGATGGGTGATGATTGTTGATGCAACACAGCATAAGAACATTGGTACCTAAACAAGAACATTAAAATATAATAGTCACATGGTGTGATATATTCTAGTGAAATAGTTCAAAAGACATGATACCTGAACCTAGATAGACACTAGTTAGGTTCAAGTATATTAACAATAACAGTGATACCTACATACTCACTACAAAGGATTTGTGCATTCTTTAAGAACGATAGGAAATTATGTGCATTGGGCAACCGGTCCATGATCAGCTGTAATTTACAAATAGTATCTATTTCGGATGATCAGGAAGATGGATTACCAGGTAGCTACAGATGACAGTCGGTGTCCGGCAGGAGAGATACAGTACCGGGTGAGGTGGACTTGTTCTGACTTAACGTGCTGTGGTGTGTCCTTGCAAGGATGAACTGACTATGCTATTATCTGAGAGTCCGATCCTACACACATTATAGAACACATCACACATTTTCTTCGCATACACGTCTCATATACGTTACACTTTTCTTTTAATAAATTAATCTTTATTAATTTTTAGAAGCAAGAGTTGTTGAATATGTTGCGTTGGGGAAGTATGAGAGGGGGCATAGTACGACAGTGAGAGAGTGATAGGGAAAGGTGTCCACGGGCTGATGGAGTGTGTTGGACGGAAGCTGGTGGATTCTCCAGGATATTGATAGGAAAGAAAAATTATAATGTGGGTATTGACTCTCCTCACTCCAGGGACGACACTTTAAAGGAGGACACCACACACACACACACACACACACACACACACACACACACACACACACACACACATCACACACACACCACACACACACACACGAATTCACAAAGCTGTCACAACCGCCCTGTACACACATACACATCAGAAGTTCACCTGTTCCCCCTCTACACACAAACAGCTGTTTCTACACGTGTGCGCTGCAGTTACCCTCTGCCCCATTTCCCAACCTCCTTTGTACACAAACTAACAACTGTTTCATAGTTGTATGGTGTGGTAACGTCCACCTCCTGTACACACACACACACACACACACACACACACGCGCGCGCGCGCACGCACACACACAAACACACACACACACAGTTAACTACTTTTACACTTGTCTAATACAGTTGCCTGCTTCCTTTCTATACACACAAACAGCTGTTTTTACACTTGTATTATGTAGTTGTCTGCTTCTTTTCTACACACACAAACAGCTGTTTTTACATGTGCATTATATAGTTGTCTACTTTCCATCTACACACACAAACAGCTGTATTTGCGCTTATTTGATGCAATATACACTCCTCCTAGCATACACACGAAAAACAGTAATTACAATACAGTTACCTCCACCCTTGTACACTGCCGACCCCCGTTTCTAGTGTAGAATTACCGATCAACGTTTTACACACAACATGATGACGTCTTACACATAACATGATGGCAGCTATTGATCCACCCAAGGTGGGGGAGGGGGAATTTAGGGTTTCCAGGAAGGGGGGTGGGGGGGGGGGGGTTAACATTATTTGAAGATCACATTAATACAGGAACCGACCACTTGATATTGTTTCCTCCATACTTTGCGGTTCTGTACTTCTCGCCCTTCTGAAATTCATTTTACAACTCTTAAGTAGACCCGCAAATCGCGTTATATAGACGTCTAGACTTGTTCTAGTATGTGTTGTTAAATTTAGCTTCCATTTTTATGTATGTTGTGTAGGGGTGGGAGGATTTGTAGGGAGGAAATACGAAAAGGGGGGGGGGGGGAATGACGTTCTGAAAATATGGTGAAGGGTTGCACGGGCCAAAAAAGGTTGAGAACCACTGCTCTAGGCATTCTGCTCCAGGGGTAAGTGCCTCGATGTGCCTTTGCTGGCAACAGTCGAGGTATCTCGAACTCGTAAATGCAATAAACAGCAACGAAGGACAACGAACCAACTGTGCGTCCTTACCTTGAACAGAACGTGATAATGGAAACTCAAGATTGCAGAGCGCTACCAGAATTTTATTCTGCAGTAGACACAAGGACAAAACTCTCGCAGACACATAGGTTGATCCCTATAGACGTGATCGGCACCTATTCTATTAATCCACCGATGAGCTCCCAGTCTACCGCGCTCACCTTGAAGCCAAATCTACCGATTCTCAATTCAGGCTGTAAATCAGATCTAGGTTTTCATCTCCCGGTTATTTCACTGTCGGATCATCATCAGCGCATCCCTCTCCTGACTCAGAGCTGCCTCACGCTCAGATCATCGCGTCCAGATGTCACCTCACACAGATCCTCCGAAAAACACGTCCTTATTCGAAAACACAATCACAGCGTCTCCCGTTGCCGTCCAATGACGTTGTCCACATTCTCCTTGGAATCCTTTGTTGACGTCCACTTTAGTGTCCGAGCGGGAATTCCAGTTTTCCACTTTATACATTTCGTGGTGGGGCGTGCCGCCGTATGGCAGTAGGCCACTAGGAGAGGAGTAGACACCGTTCTCACACCATTTGTAGGTATTGGTTGGCATTCGTAGATGTTACAGAGAAAGGGATAGAAGTCAAGCACAAAGTTGTCACCAGAAAAGCTGAAAGTCTACGGGATACTTGAATTACTACTACTACTATTACTACTACTACTACTACTACTACTACTACTACTACTACTACTACTACTACTACTACTACTACTACTACTACTACTACTACTACTGCTGCTGCTGCTGTTGCTGCTGCTGCTGCTGCTGTTGCTGCTGCTGCTGCTGCTACTACTACTACTACTACTAATAATAATAATAATAATAATAATAATACAATCACTACTACTACAATTACTACTACTACTACTTCTAGCACATTCTTCTCATCATCTTCTTGTCCTTGTTGTTATTGTTGCTGTTCTTCTTCTTTTTATTATTCCATCATCTTCTTCTTCTAAGTGTTGACCATCATCAAATGCCCTGCCAGCTGGCGTAGCTTTTCACGTCTCTCCACAGATCTCGGTCTTTGGTGTTATGGATCAGCTTTGCTGATGATGCCATCTTCTGAATCCATCCAGCATCTTTCCTCTTATTCTGCCTCTGCCTCTCTTCTCCCACTGCTCTCCCTGGTCGTCACGATGTCCTCCAATGTCCCTCTTCTTATTATATGACAAAATAACACAGGTTGTCTCCTTCTTATAGTTTTATATAAAACGTTCTACTTTCATAATCCATTGCCATACTATCGTTGTGGTTACTCTGGCAGTCCAAGGGGGATAAAGTTTGTTCGTTCGTTCGTTCGTTCGTCTCAGGAACTACATATTCTTTACTATTAAGCTCTTCTTAATTAGTTGGAAAAGAGGCGGAAGCGGACCAAGAGAAATTATGCTGGGTGGTCTGAAACGTAGCATGGAGAGATATCATCAACAGGATTTATCCTGGACTTCAACGACTGAGATCTGTGGAGAGGCAGGAACGCTTACATCCAGTTGATCCTCACCAGACGGCGGGGACCATGCGTTAGATGGGCAGCTGCGCGGATTCGGATGTCTTTTTTTAAATGACCTGGGCTCCCAGGTCGACCCAGCCCACAAGGGTACCAAGAATATTGTTTGAAGTAAAAGCGGTCGAGGGGTCTATAGAAATGTGGGTCTACAACCGTTTGCCCGATGGGGTTAGGGTATGTACAAGGGTTCTTTTGTTGTTAACTAGTTGGCAGGGCACGTGATGTTGATGATGTATGTGACAACAGGTTAGTGTAGTGAAAAAAAATAGAGAAAGGCTTTGGGGTTGAGAGGAGAGAGAGGAGAGAGAGAGAGAGAGAGAGAGAGAGAGAGAGAGAGAGAGAGAGAGAGAGAGAGAGAGAGAGAGAGAGAGAGAGAGAGAGAGAGAAGAAGAAGAGAAGAAGAAGAAGAAGAAGAAGAAGAAGAAGAAGAAGAAGAAGAAGAAGAAGAAGAAGAAGAAGAAGAAGAAGAAGAAGAAGAGGAAGAAGGGGAAGAGGAGATACTGAACAGTCTAATATCAGGACATTGTAAATTCAGTTTAGAAAGTTACAGAAAACCGTTGAAGGTGAAAAAAATGATCGCCCAATGATAGCTGCCATATTTGATGCTCATGAAAGTTGAATTGAGTTGAGTCAAGAACTGACATCACAGCACTCATGTCGTTCCCATACGCTCTTCATCTTCATCTTTAACAGCCTGCGAAGAGTTCCAGTGCTAATGGTACCGGTTGTAGTGTGATTATGTCTGTCCCGTTCACAGAGTACTAATTGTCTGTCAGATCTTCTGGTCATTGAATAACTCATCAGGACTAGATGGAATCAGTAATCGGATCCTTCGCTATGCTGCACCAGCGATCTGCGAGTCACTAACTTTTATATACAATCAATGTCTCACCAAAGGTCACTTCCCATCAGCCTTTAAAATCGCTAAAGTGTATTCTGATTTAAAAGCTGGTTCATTAGATGATTGCATTATGAGTAATTATAGGCCAATTTCCATATTATCCTCTTTATCCAAACCGCTAGAAAAGCACATCCACAAAACAACACTAGAGCACTTAGTTCGCCACAAACTACTAGCTGACAGTCAGTCAGGATTTCTGCCAAAATATTCCTGCTATACGGCCCTAACAAACATGATAGAAAACTGGCATCAAAATATTAACAACAATACTCTATGTGGAGCGGTGTTTATAGACTTTAAAAAAGCATTCGATATGATAGATCATACTATTCTAATTAAAAAACTAGAAACAATGAAAGTAAGCTTTAATATAGTGACATTAAGAAACTCATTCTTATTAGACAGAAAACAAGTAGTATCACACAATAAATCTCTATCCCAAGCCATTACCATTAATACTGGAGTACCACAGGGGTCTATACTTGGCCCTTTGTTATTTGCCATTTATATAAATGATCTTCCATTATATCTGTCATCGTCCTGCGATCTATTTGCAGACGACTGCACAGTATATACAAACGCTATTGATCGTAATGTGCTAGAATTATACTTGCAGCAGGAAATAAATAGTGTAGTTGACTGGAGTGATGCAAACCGCATGCAAATTAACATTTCTAAAACAAAATCTATGTTAATAGGAACCAGGCAAAGACTTCACACTCTAAACTCGCAGAGAACTCTTCAGCTGCACATTGGTAGCACGCCTATAGAAAGTGTAACCGAGCACAAGGCACTGGGTCTTATCATAGATCAAAATCTATCCTTTAATTCCCATGTTAATGCTCTAGTTAAACAAATAGCCAAAAAAGTATACCAACTTGCCAAAATTAAAAACTTCCTCGCCGAAAACACAAGAAAGATATTCTATACTTCCCACATACAAACACATATTGATTATTGCTCCACAATCTGGGATGGATGCTCCAAATCAATAACAAGACGCCTTTATTCACTCCAGAAAAGGGCAGTGCGTCTAATCAATGGTGATAAGTTTACAGACAATTCTAACCTACATGAACGTCTTCAGTTACTGCCACTCCACAAACGCCTACTTTTTAATAAGGCTAAACTAACTCACAAAATCCTATTTCAAAATGCCCCAAGCTACCTTTGGCCATTGTTTAAATATAACGCAAGACATAGCGAACGACTAAATATACTTCATGTCCCTAAACCTAGGATAGACTTATATAAAACAAGCTTAGCATACTCTGCCACTCAGTTGTGGAATAATCTTCCACAAGAAATCAAAGACACCACCAATCATTATACATACAGTCGCAACCTGTTTGAACACTACCTCAGGACAGACTACATGCCCCCTTTAAAAAAAAAAAACAGCAACAAAGACAATAATAATGGTAAATTATCTCGAACGACAACTAGCCAAGAAAAAACATTCCCATATGTATGGCACGTTACACCCACCTTGGGTATTTATGATGCCCATGTTAAACATTGCCTCAACGAGTCATGTATTATTGATTATTTTTCATGCGTTTTAATGCTTATTGTTCTTTTGTTGTTAAAGAATTGCTTCATAAGAGATGTTGAATGAAAGAATGTATGAAAGGAAATAGAAAAACAGGGCAGAATGTCAGACGGGCCTGCGTGCCCAATTCTTAACCCTTTGAAAATAAAGATTTTCGTTCGTTCGTTCGTTCATCATCCGTGCTGCTCCATTCTCTCTAGGCCAAGGTGATTTATCTGTTCAACCACGCTATCATACATCATTCCCAAGGGCCCTGACCACACCTGCCTTATCATGCACCAGTACCACACCAAACTGTGTTGACCCAGCCGATCAGTCCGCCTGCTCTTTTTCCACCACAACTCTATGTCCTGGGAAACCAATCCAACATATGTTCCTTATCTTTGATTATGTTTTAATTAAAGCATGCCACTCTGCAGTAAGTATGCATGTCTTCAACGTTCGCAAATTGCTGAATCATGATATGTATGTACTATTTGACCTCCAGCCAACGCAACACCGCTGTTACTGCCTCACCCTCCATTCTCAGACTAGATATCGTGGTATCTTATGCCAGGTGCTCCTGTACTAAACACCGACCGCTAATCTTTGTATGAAGCCCCAGCAATGTTTTAGCCTCTTAGCACAAAGCCATCCGTGGAGATGATTACATCACCTGGGTGCGAATTGTCTGTCGTAAATCAGTTGTTGCGCCTCCCATTCAACACTGGCTGCCGGCCAATCCCAAGCACTCTCGGACCAATGTGATTATGACCCTGCACAGTTCTGACTTTTCCCTGGGCAATAGGATGTCGTTGATGAATTAATTCAGCGATTCGCTGACAACTCCAATTCCGACACTGGGGCTTAGAGAAAACACAGCTTGAGAAACCTTGTATTCGAGCTAGCAATAACAAATAAGGAAAGAAAAAATTCTAGATAATCATTTTATAAACACATTTCGTCTCTGTGCTGTTACATGTGAAATCTCGGCTGTAGGCAATTTGTCTTGGAATTGAGATTGACAAATAACAGGTCGACAGACAGCTGTTTGTTGGTTTGTTGCACGGGTCGTTGTTTGTTTGTTGTATGTCTAGCTCTCTTTGTTTCTTGTATGTCTAGGTGTTTTTTTATTGTATGCCTAGCTTTCTGTGTGTTTGCTGTATTCCTAGCTGTGTGTTTGCTGTATCTCTAGCTCTTTCTTTCTTGTATGTTTAGCTGTTTGTTGTGATTCTGCTGTTGTATGTCTGGATATTTGTTTGTTGTATTTCAAGTTGTTTGTTGTAAGTCTAATTTTGCAGGTGTTAGTCAAATATGACTAAGCTATAGTATAACAGTAGACGGTACTACCTGCTTTCCTTTAGCGCCAAATGTTGGGCGGCGATTACCAAACCCGACACCCCACATTGTGCCAACGGCTTTGGGCGGAGAAACGCAATTGGGAGGGTACACGCCTTATCATGGTGTGAGGAAATGCCACCTACAGACAAAATAGTCATGGCAGGGTGGACCAGGCCCTAAGCCTTGGATGGCAGCTGGTCTAGGATCGAAGCTCTGACAGGCGAGCAGCTAGACCATTGCTTTGCTGATCCGGCAGCTTCTGCAGCTTGTCTTGTTCCAGATGTATTGGTGTTATCTTTCATCTAGAGTGAACTAGGCAGGCCGAGAAAGGGATCACGCTGCATGGGCCACACGTGGTCTATATATTTCAGCCCAGGCTGTGTGCTATGGAAATGTATAACTCCATCCTTGGTCTTAACCGTTCTCGAAATCAAAGGGAGAGGTAGCAATTATGGGTTATAAGTCCTTGTCAATTGACGTAGACATGGGGCATCACGGGTTGCATCTGACTGTGGCAGACACCTATAGGTGTCACTGATCAGCTACCGCCCGCCTAAATCTGTGCAGCTCCCCGAAAAATCTGAATCGCAGGCTGTAAAACCAATGCACCAGGTACTACTAAAAATAGAAATCTCAAGCTACGACTAGCAACATGAAACGTAAGAACTATGTGTCCAGGATTTTCCACTGACTTGACGAATATTGACGATGTGGTTGATGCTGAACTCAATCATCTTAAAATTGATATTACTGGCCCTCAGGAGACTCGCCTCACTGAGGAAGGGTCACTCAGGGAAAACTATTACACCTTTTTTTAATTTTGGAAAGGTAGATGGCAAGAAGCAAACAGACAACATGAAGTGGGCTTTGCCGTGAAGAATTAACTACTGAGAATGAATTGAAATTCCAGCTGGCGGAAATGAAAGATTATTATCCCTTCCCTTTGCAACCACTAGTGGTTTACTACCATTATCACTGCATATGCACCGACACTCGATCTCCTCTGATGATGCTGAAGGATTCATTCTATGAGGTGTTAGACTCTGTGATCAAAGCAGTACCAAAGATCTGACTAAATATACACTACTCGCTGAGTTTAATGCTTTGTGTGGGCAGGGACTTTGGTTCATGCCTTGGAAAATACAATATCGGCCACATGAATTATAATAGGCAAAGGCTGCTGGAGCATTGCACCAGAAACGACCTATGTATTACAAACTCCTTTTTTAAAACAAAAGAGCGGCATAAGGTCACGTGGAAACACCAAAGATCTGGCCATTAACATCAGCTAGACTTTATCATCACACAGAGACAAGATTTGAATCAAACATCATTAACTCGAAGTTATCACAGAGCTGATTGTGATACTGATCATTCTTTAGTTGTTGCAAGGGTTAGACTGGGACTAAAGATAATTTACACAACCAAACACAAATCTAGCTCCAGGATTAATATTATTAACATCCAAGTTCCTGATAAGTGCTTTGAGTTCCTAAAGCAACTTGAAGACGCTTTCAATGATACATCAGAAAATTGTACAGCAAGTGAAAAGAGGGTAAACTTAAGGAAACTCATTATAAAACAGCGGTAGGGGTTCATGGCACTGTGGATCATGAGAGGCAGGACTAGTTTGCGGTAAACAGCCATACACTGCGTCCCTATATTGATAGAAAGAAGATAGCTTTCCTAAGAAACAAGGAAAGAACAACACGAAACACTCTCAGTGAGCTGAAGCAAGCCAGGAATTATGTGCAAACGACTATTGGATCAAGTTATGCGAGTACATTCAAAATGCAAATGATAAGGGAAACATCAGAAGCATGTATGAAGGGATAAAGAAGGCCTGTGGAACAATGATCAAAAGAAGTGCACAACTGAAAACCTTGACTGGAGAAATCATCATTGATAAGAAAGAGAAGATGGATAGATGGGTAGAGCACTATTTGGAGCTTTACTCAAGCGAGACTAAACTAGCGGATGATGCCTTCAACGCCATAGAGGCCCTACCAACTCTGATTCACTTGGGTACAATTCCCACCATAACAGTAGTTAAGTGTGCTATTAATGAACTTGCATCTGGTAAGGCTGCAAGGCAAGGATACGATTCCAATAGAGGTTATCAGGAGTGGGCAGGACACACTCACTCTACAGATCCACCAACTAATAGAGCTATGCTGGCGAGAAGGACAAGTCCCACAGGATTTCAAAGATTCAAGCATCATAACACTGTACAAGAACAAAGGGGATCGGAGTGATTGTAAAAACTATATTGGTATCTCATTTCTGTGTATTGTTCTGAAAGTATTTGCTAGAATTGTTCTGCGCAGACTTCAAGTCTTCGTAGATCATGTCTACCACGAATCACAGTGAGGCTTTCGACGGAACAGGTCTACCATTGATATGATATTCTCATTGCGACAAATGCAAGAAAAATGCCGCGAAAAGAATCAACCACTGTTTATTGCCTTCATCGACCTCACAAAGGCATTTGATTTGGTCAGTCGTGAGGGTCTTTTCAATGCACTATAGAAGATTGGTGACCACCAACTCTTTTGTCCATTGTGGAATCGTTCCACACAAGCATGAAGGGTATAAGCAAGTTTGATGGTGCAACTTCGGAAGAGTCTGAAATTAATAGTGCAGTTAAGCAAGGTTGTGTACTTGCCACTACCTTCTTTGGAATATACTTTTCACTTCTACTAACATATGCTTTTCGTGATCAGGATGGTGGTGAGACACAGATTATGCAACAAGGTGCACATGGGGTACCATTAATCTTTATTGTCGACGTCGTACTGGAGATAGTAGACCATTGTACATATTTAGGATCAGATGTTAATAGCAAATTGTCCTTAGATCAAGAAATCAACATCAGGATTGGTAAGGCAGAGAGAACAATGGACAGGCTAAGAAAAAGAGCCTGGGAGAACAGGAAGCTTACTGCCAAAACAACAGTCCTTGTGTATCAATCCTGTGTCCTTAGTAGGCTTCTTTATGGCAGTGAAGCCTGACACTTAC
>JACEFZ010022444.1:0-31809 GCA_014155875.1 Cepaea nemoralis | reverse complement strand
ACTGCAGTAATACGATTCCGGCACTCTCCATTAAGGCATTTAAAATAATAAATTCTATTACAAGTTAAAGGGCCTAGGCGTTATGATTATCCCCTTTAAAGCGAACTGCCTCTTGTCTCTTTCGGTTTGCCAACTAACGAGCCCTATAGTTTCATAATCGGGAAAAATCGGTGTTGGGTACCCTCATTTGAGCAGGGTATGCTAAAGGGAATTCCCTAAACAAATCCTGAAATGAGTTAAAGAAAATGCATTCCCGTTTTAGAGACTTTGTAGACTCACGCATATTGGTAAGTAAAGTACAGTAAAGTACAGAATCCCGTCACTTGAGTAGGAGATGGCAAAGGAACAAATAATGTCAATTTCTGTTCACAGAGTACTAAAATTGCATAAAATATCACAAAAGAAAACAAATAACTCGATGACGCTAGTATATCGATATATCGTCCATCTGTCCAAATGAGAGGTTATATTTTGCGATATATTATCCTTCGGCAGTTAATCAGTTAATGTTTGTGGCACACTGCTATATGCTTGTGAAACATGGAATGTTTACCATCTGACATGCTAGGAAATTAAACCACTTTCACACAATCTGCCTACTGGAGATTAAATGGCAAGACAAGATCCTAGACACTGAAGTTCTGGAAAGAGCGTCCATGCCCAGTATTCACACTCTACTAATGAAAAATCAGATTTGCTGGGCTGGTTACTTAACTCGTATGCCAGATCACAGGCTCCTTAAACAAATTTTTTACGGCGAGTTGCTGCTGTGGTAAACGCTCCCAAGGCGGCAGAGGAAACGCTTTAAAGACACTCTGAAAATCTCACTGAAAGCTTTTCGAATTCATCTTGACACCTGGGAGACTGCTGCCAAAAGACCATAGTTCGTGGCGTGCATCATTACATAAGGGTGCAGTCACTTGTGAAGCAACGAGGACTGCAAGAGATGTGAAGAAAAGGCTGGATAGACAAACAACTGCAGGAGATCAACCTCCAGAAACGTCAAGCATTCTCTGCCCACATTGTCAGAGAACATTTCGAGCCAAAATAGGCCTTATCAGCCATCTTAGAACTCACGGCTCCATACTTTCAACCCCACTGGATGAAATGAATGGTCATCATCATTCTTGATGGACAAACAACAATGTTTGTGGCTATGGTGGTTAATGTGGGCATGTTCTCAATGACGCATGTTGCTAATGTCACTTTAAAATATGTTCACCGTTTACTATAAACTGACCTTGGAATACACGGCCACCCCTCCTTGATCCCTCATCTTATAACTGAGTATAAGATGGCCTGAATCCTGAGATGCTTCAGTGAATTACATATGTTGTATGTGCTGCTACTGCTGTCTGGTGGTGCTGTTGTTGTTGTTGTTGTTGTTGTTATTTTTGGTTGTTGTTGCTGTTATATTGCTGACTGGTATTGTTATTATGGTTGATACTGTTATTATTGTTTCTGCTACTGTTGTTGTTCTTCATGTTGTTGTTGTGCTGTTGCTGCTGCTGTTGTCGTCGCTGTTAAGCTGCAGCTGTCGTCGTTTATTGATGTTGTTGCTACTGATGTTGTTGTTGTTGTTAATGCTGTTGTTGTTACTGGTTCTAGTGCCCTTATTATTGTTATTATTGATGTTGTTGATGTCATTGCTTTTGTTGTTGATGCTGTTGTTATTGCTGTCATTGCTGCTGTTGTTGTTGTTTTTGGTCCCATTGCTTCTGTTGTTGCTGTTGCTCTGTTACCATTGATTGTGCTGCTGCTGCTGCTGCTGCTGCTGCTACTGTTGTTGTTGTTGTTGTTGTTGTTGTTGTTGTTTTTGATGTTGCTTTCTCAACTGGCGTTAGTCACGAGTGTTCGAATCAGGAAAATTCCGGACTGGTGATGATTTTGTTTCATTCCGGCCGTCAGAGAACACACTCATTCCGTGGCTGAACGAGTGCTCTCCAAACGATAAGTGTTATGATTAGGGTGGCGATTATCTATCGTCGTCGTGGGCAGATTGCTGAGACTCTCTTGCAGCCGAGCAGTCTCTACACGTGTGTGGTCCTGGGCAGGCTTCATCAAGTAAGAAAGATTAGTCGATGCTCATTCGTTGACCTGACTAGTGTCCGCACAGGGTGTTTCCCGGAAGGTGAAGAGAGAGAGAGAGAGAGAGAGAGAGAGAGAGAGAGAGAGAGAGAGAGAGAGAGAGAGAGAGAGAGAGAGAGATGAGATTGCAGCGTTACCCTAGCACGTCATCATCATCTCTTCATCCTAAACAAATACCATACAAGGGGCTTCTCATAGGTCTTTATCTGACATGAAGGAGTAAGCGGAGAAAATTGTAATTTGGCACAGTGCTTATTCTTTCTCAATATAGCCACCATCCTGAATTTTATGCATTTCTACATCTCTGCGTGACCTTGAAAAGACCTTTCAGAATAAAACAACCTATTTTTCTTAACCCCCTAAACCAGTTAATCACAAGCCAGTCAACTTCTTTCTTATGAATCTTCATCACTGTCCAAAACGATGTCCTTTCAGCTTGTGTGTTCTTTTTTTTAACCGTTATTGCCATGAAGCCTGTAATCTTTTCACATATGACACCTTTGACATCCCAAAAAACAATCAGTATCACTTTTCTTGCAGATTTGTGTGCTCTTGGCTTGACATGTGTTGGCGACTCTGGGGTTTTCCACTGGATGCTGGCATTTTTTAATTCTGGGTCATAAAGGTGAATCCAAGTCTCATCTACCGTCACCATGGTCGTCAACATATTTTCCGACCGCCACATGTTGAGCAACTCTGGCCACAGCAATCAACCCGTGATTTGTTTCTGTTCACATGTCAGCATGCACGGGACCCAGCGAGCATACACTTTTCTCATGTTCAGTCTGTTGTGTAAAATTCTAAAAACTGTACTCTTACTCAATTTTTCTGAACCCGATATCTCTGCAATTGCCATTTTCTTATTCTGGTCTATGATTTTCTTCCCTTTTGCAGCATATGCATCATTGCACTCTGAGTACGGTCGTCCTGATCTTGGCAGATCAGCAACTTGGGAACGGCCACATTTAAACTGAAAACACCAAATTTTTTACAGAAGCGTACGAAGGACAGACTTCCTCAAACACCGGCTCAATCTCCCTGTGTATTTCTGTAGGTGTTTTCCCCTGTAACATCAAGAGTTTTCTCACAATCCTTCCGTCTGATTTATCCGTTGTTCTGACAAACCGTTGGATGTGCAGATCTGGTCAATAGGGTGAGTTGTGCCATGCACCATATCTGGAAAACTAATTTAGGATGGAAATTCATAATACATACGTCTGTTACAAATTGGATGAGCTATACATATGCCAAATTTCAATTGTCTCCGTCACCTCCTTCATGGTCAGGCTAAAGACTAATGAGAAGCCCCCTGTAAATATGAACTGATTTAGTGCCGAAGGATAATATATCGGCAGACGTGACCTGTCATTTTGGCAGAAGGATGCTCAGTGAACGCAAACCCCATTTAAATATTTTTCATTTGATTGTGTACCATATTTGGTCGAAACCTACTTTTTTTTTTTTTGCTTTGGCACTGAATCCGTTAAAGAACATTACTATTATGGACTTGAATAGTCAAAAACAACAAAACTGTACTTTATTATGCAGAATTCAAGACTAGTCATTTGTGGGGAAAACCCGGTGCAATGAGTTCGATCCTCTGAAAAAGGAGAAAAGTGTTACAGGCAAGTATTAAATATTCATTTGATGGAGATGAGAACAAACAGTTTATCCAAAAGAACTCAACATTGAGAAATATTGGATATTAAGACAAATGAACATAAAAACAACGAGATATGTTGGGCATGTAAACAGACTTGACATTCTGGAAAAGATAGTTATGGAGCGGAATGTACCGGGAAGGCGGGAGTAAGATAACAATGTAAATGAATTCCTGATGTGAAAGATGATTTACACATGACAGCTAGAGAGACGGGATATCTGGCTTATGATAGGGAGACATTTCAACAACAAAAAAATGGAGGAGACATTATGCACAGGACAATCCATTAGACAGCGGATGAGTGTTCAGTGCACACGCACACAAACAAACTCACACACAAATACACACACACACACACACACACACACATCACATTAACAACAGACATCTTCATGACGCGTTCTGCCCATGGTACGTGCGATCACGCTGTTCTGTATCTGTTAATCTCAGACAGAATGTATCACTTCGTGTACTGACATTTTGTCATGACAATAATGACAGGGTATAATGAATGCAAAGAATACCATGGACAGACAGAAAAACCAATGACCAAGTCCTACAAGGAACAACTGAAAATTGTAATCTGATTAGAGAAATTAGACGCAGACAGTCAACATTTTTTGTCACGTTATGAGAAGAAATAAATTGGAGAACATGGTGACACGGGCAAGATTGAGGGTTGAGTTGAGATGAGTTAAGAACCGACATCACTGCACTCATGACATTCCCATACGTGCTCCGTTCCCTCGTTCAACAACCAGCGAAGAGTCACACTACTAAGATTGAGGGGAAAATAACAAGAAGAAGGCGGCAGAGAAGTAAATACCCGGATGGTTTGACCACGTGACACGATAGAGACAAGAACACTGAGTTGATCCACGACTCTGGTGATCGAGTGAGATGGCGAGACATGACCGCCCACCCTTACCGTCACGGCATTATGATGATGGTAATGAATCTTCTCTGCCTGCCTGCCCGCCTGCCTGCCTGCCTGCCTGCCTGCCTGCCTGCCTGTCTGTCTGTCTGTCTGTCTGTCTGTCTGTCTGTCTGTCTGTCTGTCTGTCTGTCTGTCTGTCTGTCTGTCTGTCTGTATATAATTTGTGATCCATTGAAAATAAAGTTCATTCGTTCGTTCTATCTATATCTCTCTTTGTCTATGCATTGTTGTAGTTGTTACATTACGTGTCGATAAGTGTGGGTGGTGATAATTCCCTATCTCAGGCAATCACAAGAGTCTTGGGTCAGTTCTGTTGTCTTTGTCTTGATTATGCCACATGGCTAAGCCATTCAGATATCTATATCTTTGTCTTTCCCTAGCTCATGTTCCTTTAAGTTTGCTTATTATCACTCAATTTTAACGCTGACTTCTCATGTGACTAACATGCTCAGAAACATCTTGAATGCCTACTTTTTATTGCTTTAACTGGTTAAATGCCAAACAACAAAGTACGTTTGATTCAAACAGGATGTGCAATTAAATGAGCAAGTATTATAGGGTGTATTCTTAATTATTATGCAGTGTTTGAAAATATTGCCGGTCCAAGTTTTGTATTTACCTATTATGTTGCATGAACTTTACAGAGGGTGAAAACAAAACTTAGACAGGCAATATTATCAAACACTGCACAGTCATTAAAAATACACCCTGTATAATGTACATGTCTATTCACTGAGCATTAAAATAGCGGAAGATAACGCGAAACGAAACAAATAACATAATGACTCTAGCATGGCGATATATCGTCCGTCTGTCCAAACGGGATGTCACATTTGACGATATGTTATCCTTTGGCACTGAATTAATTTGCGGTTTTCATCTATCCCAAGATATCAATTTTTTTCCCGTCCGTCCATTTACTTCATCGTATTTTTCTCATAAACTACATTTCTACGGTCAGTTAATTTCTAGACTTAACTGCTTCATGCCGGTCTCCGTGGCTAAGGCCTTACGGATTGTCGTGTCCTCCTTTACAGTGTCGTCCCTGGAGTGAAGAGAGTCGACACTCACATTATAATATTTTTTTTTCTCAATATTCTGGAGAATCCACCAGCTTCCGTCCAACACACTCCATCAGCCTATGGACACCTTTTCCTATCACTCTCTCACTGTCGTACTATGCCCCCTCTCATACTTCCCAACGCAACATACTCAACAACTCTTGCTTCTAAAAAATTAATAAAGATTAATTTATTAAAAGAAAAGTGTAACGTGTATGAGACGTGTATGCGAAGAAAATGTGTGACGTGTTCTATAAAGTGTGTAGAATTGGACTCTCAGACCACAACCCAGTCAGCTATTCCCAGCAAGGATAGACCACAGCACATTACGTCAGAACATGTACATCTCACCCAGTGCCGAAACCATCTTGCCGGATACTGCTTTGCCTCTGTAGACCTCTGGTAATCCAATTTCATGATCATCCGAAATAGACACCGGTGGTATTAACAGTTAATCATGGACCGGTTGCACACTACACAATGTCCGTTCCTATCGTTCCTTAACAAAACTGCACAAGTCCTTTGTAGTGTGTACACAGTCATTAATGTTAATTGTTAATGTGATTGATCCTCACTCGTGTCTATCTAGCTTCACGTATCATGTCTTGTGTTCTATTACACGAGATTATATCACACTAGGTAACTATTATAATTAATGTTCTCAGTTAGTTACTACTGTCTGATGCTGTGTGGTGCATCAGTAATCATCACTCTCTTTGGTGAATCAACTTCCTTCTAGCTTTAGTTACGTTCTGTATGCAACTTTATTGATTGTTGAACTGGTGTTCTTCCGAATGGGATTTGATTCTTTCCCAAAAACTTGTTGAGTTTCCTTGGATCTGGTAGGGAACCTTACAGCACTGCAGTTTACACTAAATTACATCTAATGGTAGCCATACAGGCTCGTGTAAACTAAATCAAATATCTCCTTCACACGTTAGATGTTCTAACTGCTGCAGTGACAAGCATGTCTGCCTAAATCCACATTTTCAAGTTTCCCCTAGTTGGTCCCAACTCGGGTTTATATGGCAAACTACCAAAGTTGGCCACGTGACGTTATCCTTTATGCCCCACACAGGTGGCACATTGGCAGATCATCCCCTGTCAGGGATCCAATCCCCCCTCTGGCTCCCTCAATGTTAGATTTGTCATCACTGGTTTAGACATCCAAAACAATCTAGAGAGTTACTGTCGAGTTCCAACAAAGAGTTTCGATACCAAGCTGCCAATCATGGTTTTTCCAAACAAGCTTACATTGTGCACGTGACGTTGTTCATGTCCGGCAGGTGTTCCACTGTTTTCAATAACAAGCCCTCAACTTTCTGTCATGTGGTGACAGTTAAAACCTCCATTCCGTCTGATGTCCGGAACTATAGATGACAAACGGAACCATTCCATATCCTGAGCGGGCAATTATATGTGATTTTAACTGTTATGAACTGCCAACGCGTTGTATCCCTTCCTTCTCACTCACCACCAAATGTGTATATGGGCTGACCTGATGTAACCCGTGCAGCTGTGTTTACTCTGTTAGTACGACTGTTGTGGCCTAGAAAATATACGCCAAGCAAACGTCGGCGAGTGGAGAGTGGAAAGTTGGAGAGTGGAAAAGAAGAAGTAACAAAGACATTTATGATTTGTTTAAGTCCCCGCTAATCACTGGTATCATGAAGGCTAATAGACTACAATGGCTGGGGCATATAGAAAGAATGGAAGATAATAGGGAAACAAAACTCGCTTACACTCAGGAAATAAATGACCGTAGACCCCGAGGTAGACCAAGAAGGCGGTGGAGAGATAATATACATACAGACCTACAAGCACTTGGAGTCAACGACTGGCAAGAGAAGGTCCACCAGAGAGACGAATGGAGACAGATTGTATTTGCAGCAAAGAACCTCAATGGCTCGGAATGCTGAAGAAGAAGAAAGAAGAAGAAGAAACGTCGGTATTATTATCTGGTTAACTCATGGCGATCTCGTGACATAGCGAGAGAGTAGTCCATCTCACTCTTTTCCACCATGAGTTTAATCCAGATGATTCATTCTTCTTCTTCAGGAGCTGGGTGTCTTGACAAGAAATCCGCTCCAACATTTTCCTTCCCAGGAATGTACTCTACTGTGAAATTATAAGGTTGAAGTAACAACGACCACCGCATCAAACGGGCGTTGAGCTTCTGAGAAGTAGCCAGGAACATCAGGGGCTGATGATCCGACTGGACCCGAAACTTAACTCCATACAAATAGGGCTGGAATTTTTGCACTGCCCATACGAGGGACAAGCACTCTCTCTCTCGACGGTTGAATAATTCCTCTCCGCCTGTAGAAGTTTCTTACTTGCGTATGCCACAGGTTTCAAAACCGAAGCATCGTCTTTTCCTTCCTGTAACAAAGCGGCTCGAATTCCAATCGCACTCGCATCCGTTCTCAACACAAATGGTTTGGAAAGGTCAGGGAGCTGTAATACAGGTTTGCTGACCAAGGCCTCTTTTAACTGACTATAGGCATTCTCACATTCTGGTGTCCAAATGATTTGGTCGGGAATCCCTTTTTCAAGGTTTCCGTCAACGGAACTCCCAGTTCAGTGAAATGTGGGATAAATTTGTGGTAGAACCCACACAACGAGAGAAAAGATCGCACATCCTTCTTCGTTTTTGGTCTAGGTGCATTTCTGATTTTCTCCAGGTTCTTCTCTTCTGGAACAATGTGTCCTGGAGTGATGGTGTGACCTAGAAATTCCAGAGTCTGGTAACCAATCATGCACTTGGTTGGACGAGCAGTAAGCCCTGCTTCCTTGAGTCTATTAAACACTCTCTCCAAGGATTTTAAGTGGTCATCCAAGCTGTCACTGGAAATCAGAATATCATCCATGGATGAGATGATGGATGGATCCTGTAAAGGATCAAGTAAAGTCCTCATCATGCGTGTAAACACACTAGGTGCATTGCTGAGTCCAAAGGGCATGACCTTGAATTCGTAGTGTCCACTGGGTGTACTGAAAGCTAACAGTGGTCGAATCTCCGGTTTGACTGGTATCTGATAGTACCCCCGACTCAGATCCACCTTTGAAAAGTACCGAGCCTTATGGAGCCTAGCGAATAACTGAGTTGGATTCGGCAAAGGTTCCACCTGAAACTGTGTATGACTGTTCAGAAGTCGGTAATCTATACACAACCTGTGTTCTCCACTTGGTTTGCGTAACAAAACTACCCCCGCATTGTATGGGGATGTGGATGGTGTAATCACTGTCATCCTCCAGCAGTTTTGTATTTCCTCCTCCAGGGCCTTTTCTTTAGAGAATGGCACTGGGTAAACCTTTTGGCGAACAGGCTCCTGTGTGGTCAAAGTCATCTCGAACTCAACCAACCTCGTTCGTCCTGGTTTATCAGTCAGTATCTCCTTATGAGACTTGAGAACCTGGGTTATCCTTTCCCTCTCCTGGGAGGTCAGATCAGGGTTCACTTGCACATCCCTATAGGTTTCCTGGTGTTCCAAGGGATATTCCCCTGCCTCACTGGTTCCCACTTCTGTCTCCACTGCAACTGCCATTGCCATGAGGTGAGCTGCCTTGTCTCCGGGTCCTCTCTCGTATTTCCGCAAGAGATTGATATGGAAAATCTTCGACTTTCCCCGGATCCGGATCTGATAGTCGGTTCTGGATATTACCCTTTCCACGGGAAATGGTCCTTGCCAACCTATCTCCAGTTTGTTGTTTCCCGTTGGGAGTAGCAACAAGACTTTATCTCCCACCTCTAGAGATCTTTCTTTAGACCTACGGTTGTAGTAAGCCGCATGTCTTTTCCTGGCCTTTTTCAAGTTTTGATTTGCCAGAGTCCATCCCTTGTGGAGTTTTTCTTTCAGTTCCTCCACGTATTTGTAGGATGAGATCACTTCTTCTGACGTCCCCTCTTCAGTCCAACTCCTCAACATGGCTTCCAACGGTCCTTTGATTGGACGACCAAACCAGCAACGTAGCGGGTGGTATTCCTGTTGAGCCATGAGGAACTTCCCGATAGGCAAAGAGTGCTGCTGGGATATATTCATCCCACCTATCAGGTTTTTCCTGCGCTAGTTTCCTGAGCATTGTCATCAACGTGCCGTTGAAACGCTCTACTTGTCCATTGGCTTGAGGGTGGTAAGGGCTGGTATGTATGTGGTTAGAGTGAAACACCCTAAATACCTCCTCCATGAGTTTTCCACAAAACTGAGATCCATTGTCCGTCAGAATTTGATCCGGAAAGCCTAATCTGGTAAAGGCCTCCATCAGTGCGTCCGCCACTCTTTACGAGTCAATCGTGGTCAACGGTATAGCCTCACCCCACATTGTACAGCAATCCACCATTGTGAGTATATACATGTTCCTCTTCCTAGACCTGGGATGTGGACCCACGATATCGATGGCTACCCTCTCGAAAGGAGAGTTCATGATGGGCATCTCACCCAACACCACCGGTGCTGTCCAGTGTTTCGGTGCCACCCTCTGGCACTCAGGGCATGACTTCACATACCGACGCATATCATCTGTCATTCCCGGCCAATATTAGTGGCAGGAAATCCGCTGCATGGTGGCGGCAATACCCATGTGTCCACTAAAGGAGATGGTATGCCCCATATGAAGAATCTGGGACCGGTGAGCTTTTGGGACGACCAACTGACCGTATAGGTTGTCTCCCCTTCCTGCTCTCCTGTAGAGTATCCTATTCTTCATGTAGTACTGCCCCCGTCCTTGTGGATCAGCACTTTTCTGCAGCTTTTTGTAGCAAGGACGTAAAGTATCATCCTCACTCTGGGCAGTTCGTAGCTCCCCCGGCATTGGGTTAGTTACAATTGCGTCTGCTTCTTCCGTTTTCGTCTGAGAGAGAGTCTGCATTGCTCCCATATGGATTGGCTCCCTGGGCATTCCCAGAAAGACATACCGGCAACCTAGGATGACTGGAAAAATGGGATCGGTCAATACAGCGGCCTTGATGGTGACGGTGACGTACCTTGAGCGAATCTCCACATTAGCAATGGGCAACTTCATGGTTACAGCACTCTTCTGTGCAGGCTGTATATCCAAGGTTTTCAACTGTGAATTGTTCTGGATGTACCAGATCCGCAGAAATCACGGCCTCCCCGTCCAGTCCTGTGTCGTATAAACACTCCACTTGACGACCGTTAACCTCTACCAATTCCACTACAGGTGGTTTTTCCTGGTCTGGAGTCTCTTCCTCGGTCTCGACCTGTTCGGTGGACTCCACCTTAGGTTTCCCGGGGCGCACGACGAATTGAGTGTCTCCTGACTCTCCTCTGCAGTCAATAGCATTGTGCGTATTCGACTGGCATTGGTTGCACCATTTCCCTGTCCTAGATTTTCTATTGCCAGACTTGAATGAGCTCTCCTGGTGGCGAGCTTCCTTGTTGACCTTGGCATTTTCCGTGACAACCTCCTTGGAAGTCACTTGACATGCTGCAAAGTGAGGGTTCTTAGCCTTCGATTTGCAGTCCCTCGTATTGTGAGAGGGTGACTTACAAATTGAACACCACTTCTCCGACCACGGTCGTTTAGGTGTAGAGCTTGAAGTGCTCTTGCTTCCCTCCTTCTTCTTCTCTGAACTATCCTCTGATTTTTGCACATAAGGTTCCCACTTTTTGGTTCCTGAGTTTTTGGCTTTCTTCTTGTCATGTTTCTCTTGGCTTTTGGTGTTGGTGGAAAGGTTTTCCCCTGCCTCCCCATGTACCTCGACGAACCGTTCTGCTAATTTAGTCACGAGGTCAATACGTTCCGCTCCTTGTTCTCCCAGGAACGTCCTGAGAGGTTTAGACATTTGCTTCTTCAGCTGGTCGACCACCATGAGCTCTTCCAGACTCTCATAGTCATGTGCGAACCCAGCCAAATCCATCCACTTATGGAGATAAGATTTAAGACGCAAACTGTAGGCGGCAAACAACTCTCCTGGTTCTCGTTTCGCTGCTCGAAAGTTTTTTCGGTAGGTATGTGACGTAACCTCGAATCGTTTCAGCAGAGCCGTCTTTAACTCGTCATAATTGTTCTCATGTCCTGGTGGCAGGCGAGTATAAACCTCGTATCCGGTCCCGCGTAATCCCTGGGATAGCTTAAGATTCCATTTGTTACGCTCCAGACCCATAGCAACTGACATAGCCTCGAAGCGTTTGAAGGTACAGGTCAATCTTCTCTTTGTCCTCCTCGTAGACCGCCAAAGGAAACTTCATAGCATGGTACCCATGTCCACCTACTGGTGTTGATCCTGGATGGAGGAACCTCCAACTGCTCCCTTAGTTTTCTCCATTAGATTCACTCTGAGCTCGAGTTCCCGCATCCGGTACTCGTGCTCCCTCTTCTGTGCTTCCTGTTCAGTTTCCAGTTTCCTAGCTGTTTGCTCAGCTTCAAATTTCCTAGCTGCTTGCTCAGCTTCCAATTTCCTAGCTGCTTGCTCAGCTTCCAATTTCTTAGCTGCTTGCTCAGCTTCCAATTTCTTAGCTGCTTGTTCCAAATCCATCCTTCTCAATTCCAGCTCGGCCTTTCGATCTTCCCGTTCTGCTTGACGATACTCTCTCTCCACTTCATGTATGTAATCCGTTAGAGCAGAACCCCCAATCCCATTTCTTCCCCCTTTGCCTTTAATTCTGCTGTGCTAAGTTTAGGGGTGGCCATTATACAGAGAGGTAAGCTAGCAGGTCTAGTACAATATAACTGCAAATTACTATACAGATATATGAACAAGTACTATAAATCTAGATATTACCATGCACAGCACATTCACTCAGTGACAAGAGTAGAATCAGGACCACAGACCTATGCAGACGTGTGAAGTGTGAACAGGTAAGATATTTGTCCTAACCCCTATCCACATTCACTCTAGCTGGATTCTCCAAAATGATATCTCCCTCTTATAACTAAGGATCCCGTGTCAAAAGACCCCGTTGTCAGAAGATCCCACTGTCAAAGGTTCCTGCTTGCAGGAGATCTTGCTGTCCAAAGATCTCGTTTACGAGAGATCCTGCTGTCCAAAGATCACGTTTACGAGAGATCCCGCTGTCCAAAGATTCCGTTTACGAGAGATCCCGCTGTCCAAAGATCACGTTTATGAGAGATCCCGCTGTCCAAAGATCACGTTTACGAGCCCCCAATAATGTCGTGTCCTCCTTTACAGTGTCGTCCCTGGAGTGAAGAGAGTCGACACTCACATTATAATATTTTTTTTCCTCAATATTCTGGAGAATCCACCAGCTTCCGTCCAACACACTCCATCAGCCTATGGACACCTTTTCCTATCACTCTCTCACTGTCGTACTATGCCCCCTCTCATACTTCCCAACGCAACATACTCAACAACTCTTGCTTCTAAAAAATTAATAAAGATTAATTTATTAAAAGAAAAGTGTAACGTGTATGAGACGTGTATGCGAAGAAAATGTGTGACGTGTTCTATAAAGTGTGTAGAATCGGACTCTCAGACCACAACCCAGTCAGCTAATGCCAGCAAGGATAGACCACAGCACATTACGTCAG
The DNA here is from genome assembly GCA_014155875.1 of Cepaea nemoralis. NCBI lineage: Eukaryota > Metazoa > Mollusca > Gastropoda > Stylommatophora > Helicidae > Cepaea > Cepaea nemoralis. The sequence goes on along the minus strand of JACEFZ010022444.1, from coordinate 18,548 downwards.
AACATGTACATCTCACCCAGTGCCGAAACCATCTTGCCGGATACTGCTTTGCCTCTGTAGACCTCTGGTAATCCAATTTCATGATCATCCGAATAGACACCGGTGGTATTAACAGTTAATCATGGACCGGTTGCACCCTACACAATGTCCGTTCCTATCGTTCCTTAAAAAAAAACTGCACAAGTCCTTTGTAGTGTGTACACAGTCATTAATGTTAATTGTTAATGTGATTGATCCTCACTCGTGTCTATCTAGCTTCACGTATCATGTCTTGTGCTCTATAACACGAGATTATATCACACTAGGTAACTATTATAATTAATGTTCTCAGTTAGTTACTACTGTCTGATGCTGTGTGGTGCATCAGTAATCATCATTCTCTTTGGTGAATCAACTTCCTTCTAGCTTTAGTTACGTTCTGTATGCAACTTTATTGATTGTTGAACTGGTGTTCTTCCGAATGGGATTTGATTCTTTCCAAAAACCTTGTTGAGTTTCCTTGGATCTGGTAGGGAACCTTACAGCACTGCAGTTTACACTAAATTACATCTAATGGTAGCCATACAGGCTCGTGTAAACTAAATCAAATATCTCCTTCACACGTTAGATGTTCTAACTGCTGCAGTGACAAGCATGTCTGCCTAAATCCACATTTTCAAGTTCCCCTAGTTGGTCCCAACTCGGGTTTATATGGCAAACTACCAAAGTTGGCCACGTGACGTTATCCTTTATGCCCCCACACAGGTGGCACATTGGCAGATCATCCCCTGTCAGGGATCCATCCCCCTCTGGCTCCCTCAATGTTAGATTTGTCATCACTGGTTTAGACATCCAAAACAATCTAGAGAGTTACTGTCGAGTTCCAACAAAGAGTTTCGATACCAAGCTGCCAATCATGGTTTTCCAAACAAGCTTACATTGTGCACGTGACGTTGTTCATGTCCGGCAGGTGTTCCACTGTTTTCAATAACAAGCCCTCAACTTTCTGTCATGTGGTGACAGTTAAAACCTCCATTCCGTCTGATGTCCGGAACTATATATGACAAACGGAACCATTCCATATCCTGAGCGGGCAATTATATGTGATTTTAACTGTTATGAACTGCCAACGCGTTGTATCCCTTCCTTCTCACTCACCACCAAATGTGTATATGGGCTGACCTGATGTAACCCGTGCAGCTGTGTTTACTCTGTTAGTACGACTGTTGTGGCCTAGAAAATATACGCCAAGCAAACGTCGGTATTATTATCTGGTTAACTCATGGCGATCTCGTGACATGGACGCGTTCGTAAGCTTGCTTACCCGCGTTCGAAACACAGCTGTGACGGATTTGATATCAGACCGCGTTGCGCTGGATTGTAACGTGTTGGTATGAGAGCCGGTCGTTTAGAAAGCAATGGCAAACTACTAAACGGAAACTTTCCAAGACATCAACAACAGCAGTAAAATGCTGGTGTTGACAGCGATGTTCTGTAAATAGGACATGCAACCACAACTAAAAGCAAACTGCTTCATATCCTTATTTCACATGCATACAACAATACCGGTTATATACAATAATTGAATATTGTTTTTCTCTCTGCGGTTGACAGCTTTTTATTTTTGGGATTGTTTTATACTACAACTGATGGGAAAGACCTCATAAAAGTAAATAAAATAGTTATTGGAAATAAGTAGAACAACGAAAATGTGAAATAAAGTAAGTAATTATGAACAGATAAAGTAAAGAGTGAGACAAGGATGTGTTTTGTCATCGGATATATATATTCTCTCTCTCTCTCTCTCTCTCTCTCTCTCTCTCTCTCTCTCTCTCTCTCTCTCTCTCTCTCTCTCTCTCTCTCTCTCTCACACACACACACACACACACACACACACACACTCTCACACACACATACAAGGAAAATAATAATCGGAGAGATCACAGAAAGTCCAGGAATACGAGGTGGAGGTTGTAATATAAACAGTTTACCCTAAGCCGTTGACATGGTATTGATATTAATAGCTGAAAACGCAAAGGATCTGCTAAAACTGCTGGAGATAGTAGAAATTAAAAAGGTTAGTTGCATGTCCTTACCAAGACGTGGCAATCAATCTCAGCAAGATTTTGCCGTTTGCTATTGTCTAGGCAAATGTGTACCCTCCAAAGGTTGCCGTTGCTTTATGAATTACCGACACTCATACCATCGGGAAAATCGACGAACTCTCTTTGAGTATAAACAAAACAAAGCAATGAATATATTTTTTTTACTAACATCAGAATGTGATATTAAAATAGAATGTGATATTATACACAATGGAAAAGGCAAAAACAAATCAATAATTTCAAATTTTAATGTACAATTAAAACATCACTTGAAAGACGCGTGGCAGAGATTGAAAACAGAGGCCATGCAAAAGCTGCATTTCCAGAAGGTGAAAAGTATGTCACTCTCATTAAATGTTAGAAATAAGAGTATTGCACTGTTATATAGTTCTGTTGTACGACAGTGAATCTTGGAATGTGAGCGAACAACGTAGGAAGAGTTAAGGTAACAGAGATGTGGTGTCTAAGAAAGGTGGTGAGAATACCCTGGACTGCCAAAGTAACTAGCAACAGCTATTAATTGTAAAAGACGAATGCAAGTTTGTAACAGAAGCGACCGAGTGCTAAGAGTAGACGTATTTACGTCAGTATGCCCTCCCCCTCTTGGTTACTAACTATAGGGCCATGGATGGTGTCGTGATCCGCTACACGCTGCGGAATTTTATGAGGAGGGGATCCGAGCACTTATGGACTGAATGGTTCGATGTGCAATGAGGATGATCTGTCGACTAACTATCTAGATTCTAGATGGTAGTTTAATGTGCGCTGTAGAAAACATGTTTATCCCCCAACAAGAATGCCAATAGTCTTGAGTCAGGTCGATGCACTATAGTGTGTTTTTTTTTGGTTGCCTCAATATAAAATTCAATATCTCAGTAACGGGCTGAGATAAAATGATGAGATTTAGTATATAACCTTATCATTATGTCCACCCAACAAAAAATTTTTTGTTCTGGAGATTTTACAGCAGATTTTAAAGTTAGCTTATATAAGGTATATTAATTATGACTTAAAGATTACGTCCATGATTTTAACAGTTTTACAGCTTCCCCAAGATTCGACCCAAATTATTCAAAATTTTCACGTGACTTTCGTTTTCAAACAAACAGCGCGAAGATTCAGAGGCGTCTCCAAATGTGGGTTCTTTCATGAAACATGATTATATAAATAAACTAGCTGACAAGGCCCGGTTTCTGGTGGAAATCAATCAATCAATCAATCAATCTATCTATCGGTCTGTCTATCTGTCTGTCTGAATGTCTGAATGTCTGCCGGTCGGCTGACCCATCCACCGACCGACCGACCGACCGACCCACCGACCTATCGATATCTATCTATCTATCTGTCTGTCTGTCTATCTATCTATCTATCTATCTATCTATCTATCTATCTATCTATCTATCTATCTATCTATCTATCTATCTATCTATCTATCTATCTATCTATCTATCTATCTATCTAATCTATCTATCTATCTATCTATCTATCTATCTATCTATCTATCTATCTATCTATCTGTCTGTCTGTCTGTCTGTCTGTCTGTCTGTCTGTCTGTCTGTCTGTCTGTCTGTCTGTCTGTCTGTCTGTCTGTCTATCTGTCTGCCTGTCTGCCTGCCGGCCCACCCACCCACCGACCGATCGACCGACGTACCGATATCTATCTATCTATCTATCTATCTATCTATCTATCTATCTATCTATCTATCTATCTAATCTATCTAATCTATCTAATCTATCTGTCTGTCTGTCTGCCTGCCTGCCTGCCTGCCGGCCCACCCACCCACATACCGACCGACCGACAGATATCTATCTATCTATCTATCTATCTATATATCTATCTATCTATCTATCTATCTATCTATCTATCTATCTATCTATCTATCTATCTATCTATCTATCTATCTATCTATCTGCCTGCTGGCCCGACCACCCACCCACCGACAAACCGACCGACCTACCGATATCTATCTATCTATCTATCTATCTATCTATCTATCTATCTATCTATCTATCTATCTATCTATCTATCTATCTATCTATCTATCTATCTATCTATCTATCTATCTATCTATCTGTCTCTCTGCCTGCCTGCCTGCCGGCCCACCCACCCACATACCGACCGACCGACCGACAGATATCTATCTATCTATCTATCTATCTATCTATCCATCCATCCATCCATCCATCCATCCATCCGTCCGTCCGTCCGTCCGTCTGTCTGTCTGTCTGCCTGCCTGCCTGCCTGCCGACCCACCCACCCACCAACCGACCGACCGACCTACCGATATCTATCTATCTATCTATCTATCTATCTATCTATCTATCTATCTATCTATCTATCTATCTATCTATCAGCCTGCCTGCCGGTCGGACCACCCACCCACCGACAGACCGACCGACCTACCGATATCTATCTATCTATCTATCTATCTATCTATCTATCTATCTATCTATCTATCTATCTATCTATCTATCTATCTATCTATCTATCTATCTATCTATCTATCTATCTATCTATCTACCTATCTGCCTGCCGGCCCGACCACCCACCCACCGACAGACCGACCGACCTACCGATATCAATCTATCTAATCTATCTGTCTGTCCTATCTATCTAATCTATCTGTCTGTCTGTCTGTCTGCCTGCCTGCCTGCCTACCCACCCACCCACTAACCGACCGACCTACCGATATCTATCTATCTATCTATCTATCTATCTATCTATCTATCTCTATCTATCTATCTATGTATCTATCTATCTATCTATCTATCTGTCTGTCTGCCTGCCTGCCGACCCACCCACCCACCGACCGACCGACCCACCGACCGACCGATCCACCCACTCAGCCAGCCAGCCAGCCATCCATCCACCCACCTATCTTTCTGCCTACCTACCTACCTACCTACCTACCTACCTACCTTTCTGTCTGTCCGGGCCGCGTCATTCATTTTATTCGGAGACTGCCGAGGGTCGTCGCTGGAGCTACGGAGTTCGTGCTTTGTGCGACGCTTTCCGCGCTGCGGAAAGAAACTGAGCCATATGGGATAAAAACCCGGTGCAATGCAGCCGATTCTGTCGACTGTAAGCTACTTCTTTGATTGCACCCACTCCCATACGAATCCAGATACGCCTTTGTTTGTCATCTGAATTTGCAGGTCCTCATTACCGTAAACATAACTTTTTTAACAAGAAATCACTAGTTGTTAAGCAAAACATCAAAGGAATGATGCCGCTTTTAATGATTTAAGTTGTTTTTGGACATATCAAAGACATATTCCTTGGGTGGGGGTAAATATAAGACGGCTGGAAAAATTTCATAACGATGCAACAGATAGTTTTCAAAATAATTGATCTTGAATGACGGCATAAATTTCCGGACAGACTATAATTACCAAATCTAAAGTTAGGTAGGCCAGTACCGGACTTGAAACTGTTTATAACATTTAGCAAGTAGAAGTGTATATCAGTACGTGGGAAACGCAACTAAATGTTGATTCATGGTCATTCTCCTGTCAACATTGTCAGAAAAATAGTGGGTTCCATAGCGAATTGCTAATGGGGAACCATTTAGAATGGTCAGATTACATAAACAACATTCTATCGCAAGTGTATTTAAGACTGCTATCAGCTCAACCGGCTTCGTGGCTTAGAGGTTAGCGACTTTTCTCCGTAATCTCGTAGGTAACGTGATGACGGTGAGAATCAGCAGTGGTTCGAATCGCATCGGTAACTTATGGGGTATGTGAGCAGGCCGCTCAGAAAGCAATGACAAACTACTGAGCGTAATCTTGCCAAGAAATCAACATACAGCTGAAAGATGCTGGTGTTGACAGCGATGTCCTGTAAAGGATATGCACACACAAAAACAAAAACAAAAAAGATCAGCTCAGGCACAGGAAATAAAGGCGTTTAATAAAAGTTGAAGCAACGCTATCTACGGTGCCCTTATATACATACAGTTGTAGACTGTTTTTCTTGGATATCGGCGTCACACGTGTTCTCATCCTGTTGCTGTCTCACGTTCTGTGACATCTTTTTGTGAGCGTGCGTGCGTGCGGGCGGGCGTGCGCGCGCGCGCGTATGTGTGTGTGTGTGTGTGTGTGTGTGTATTTGTTTGCTAACATTGCAAACTTATCAGCTGTGCAACAAGTAGAACAGTATATACAATTATAAGAAGGAGACACTTTGGCCATATTAGTGGCGAAACAAGAACAGAGAAGGGAGTCATGATTCCTGGAAGAAAAGTAATGACTCGACCAGCACGAAGATGGATACGGCCCATTGCAGACACTTTATTCATGAGGGTGTATGCGGCTGGGAGAAATGGCAGAAGATGACAAAACTGTGCGCAGTCTGTAACGTGAGTTCTGCATAGGAACTGCTATATGATGAAGATAACAGAAACGATGTGCTTTGGTCATGTGATGAGATGATAGGCCTAATCACTGGAAAGCATTGGACCATTAAAAAGATCAACGGTAGAAGAGGCAGCGGCATATCAAAGGGAATTATGTTATCGTGCAGGTGTGGGCAAACTACGGCCCGCGGGCCGCATGCGGCCCGCCACCTGATTGTATTCGGCCCGCGAGGGTATTTAGGAATAAAAAGTTTACTTCGTTTTTAAGTTATTTTGTTGAATTTTAAAGAATTTCATGTACCGTTATGATTATTTCAACATTTTTTATAAGATTTCTTTCTAATTATCAATTTTTGTAAACAGTCATTGGCCTTCGTAATGTAATGCTTCTTCTTCTTCTTTCGTTCGCCTTAAATACTATAACTGCAATGTTGCCTCTTGTGTGAATTTAACTGTCCCTTTTAGTTCACTCAGCAGTCCATAGAGTTTATCTTCCGCTGTCGTCTCTCTAGGCCAGAAGGTTAGCCTAGACATGTTGTAATTTGGGCAGTCTTTGAGTATGTGCTCTGCTGTCTGCGACGATAATCCACATGTGCACATGGCTGATTCACCAATCTTGAATCTTGTATACATGTGGTTGCGTAATCTATTGTGTCCTGTTCTGAGGAGCAGAATAATGACTTATTCTGGTCTGTCCATTACGTGGTAGTCGTCTTGAGCAGGTTTTGGTGGCTTTCTGACTGATTTGATCATTCTTTTCTTTTGGTGGTAACGGGCACATCAGGCTGTTTTCTTTTGCTCCTTCCTTAGCCAATCGATCAGTTCTGTCGTTTCCGGGTACTCCACAGTGGGATGGTATCCACTGTATGGTGACCTTATGCTGGCTGCTAAGTTCAGAAAGTAGTGTCCTTAATACTGGCAATTTCCAAGACATCATTTCGTTTTCGTTGAGGTGAGTTTCTTGCAAGCAACATACGCTTACCTTTTCTTGGTCCAAGATGTTTCCTAGTTCTATTGTTTTGTTGTTGAATCCCTCCGCATTCCAGTGCATTAGTTTTAGTATTTGTTTGGTAAGGCCAGACGCTCTATTCTCAGGTCTCCTGGCTCCACAGGACATCTGAGAAGGACCTCCAGTAGTTGTGGTTGGACTCTTTCGAGGCATATGGCCCAGCACTGCACCTGCCTGGGGGTCCAAAGTACGGCGAGCACCGTAACATTTAGCCTAGTCGACATATTTTATTGCGCGTGATTGATGGCATCCTGATTTCTGTGGTGCGCCTCCTGGCTGGTTGCCTCTTTATTCAGCACCTTTCCTTTGCTAGAGCAGACTGTGGTCTTACTCGAGTTTAGGTGTGTAGGCACGCACACACATGTCTGCGCATGCACGTACGAGCATACACGTCTAGAGCGTTCTGTATATTTCTCGGCGCCAGTGACTCGCCGCCGCCTCTTCTCCTGTTAGTTAAAACAGTTCCGCCACGATGAGGCCAGAAGTTGGACTTCTGTTGCATAGGTGATGAATGCACGAGTCATTAGGGTATTTATGCAAGGTTGGGCGCTCACCCCAACCCGGCCCCTGGCTACATACAGCAACATTTGGAACCATGTTATGCTAAAATGCGAATTTATCGATTTTTATATCATCATCATCAAGTGCCGTGCCGGCTGGCGTAGGCGTTCATGGCTCTCCATAGATCTCAGTCTTTGGTTTTCTGGATCAACTCTGCTGCTGATATTCCTCCATGCCACCGTCTCAATCCATCCAGCATAATTTCTCTTGGTCTGCCTCTGCCTCTCTTCCCCTCGATCATTCCAGTTGTTACGATGTTCTCCAATGCCTCTCTTCTCATCACGTGACCGAAGAAAGATGTTTGTCTCTGTCTTATTGTTGTATATAATGTTCTAGTTTCATTAGCATGTTTCAGGCAGTCGTCGTTAGTTACTCTTGCAGTCCAAGGAATTCGCAACATTCGTCTCAAGTACCACATCTCTGTTGCTTCTAGTTTCTTCTTAATTTGTTCATTTACATTCCAAGATTCACTGCCATACAGCAAAACTGGTTCTACATAGCATTTCAGCACTCTCTTTCTTACATTCAGTGATAGTGACTTATTGCATAAGATACTCTTCATTTTCTGAAATGCGGCTTTTGCCTGCCCTATTCTGCTCCTAATCTCTGTTGTACATCTTCCATCTGATGTTATAAATGCCCCTAGGTATCTAAAATTATCCACTTGGTTAAGGATTTTCCCTTCTATTTCTATGTCACATTTTGGTGTCACCATTTTCTTTGATATTACCATTGTTACTGTTTTCTTGATATTCAAGGAGAGTCCTTTCCTTGCATTCTCTGTTACTACAATGTCTAATAATTGTTGTAGGTCTGTTGAAATATCCGCCACCAATACTGTGTCATCTGCATAGCGTATATTATTTATATTATAACCTCCAACTAGTATTCCTGGCATCTCTTTGATCTCTCTCATTATTACTTCGCTATACAGGGAGAAAAGATCTGGTGACAAGACACACCCTTGTCGTACTCCTAGCTTTATCTGTTCATAACTACCCTCTTTATTTCCCATTTTAATTGCTGCTACTTGGTTCCAGTAAATATTCTTTATCATTCTTACATCTTTTCTATCAATGTTGATATCTTCCGACATTTTAATAAGTTCATCATGTTTTACTTTATCAAATGCCTTAGTATAATCTATGCAGCACAAATATATGTCTCTCTGTTTCTCTGTTGACCTTTCTATTAGTGTCCGTAATGTATAAATTGCATTGTTTGTGCTCTTTCCTTCCACAAATCCATACTGTTCTTCACTAATTTACGTTTTTATTTTCTTTTTGGTTCTTCTCATTATGATTCTGAGTAGAAGCTTAGTGATATGGTTTATAAGGTTAATTGTACGAACATCTTCACAATCAATTGCTCCTGGTCTTTTTGGTATAGCTATAAATACAGATTTCAGCATATCATTGGGTAAATATCCACTGCTGTAAATATCATTCAACATTTTGGTTAATATATCTACTCAAAATTCTCCCAATACTTCTAATTCTTCTGTTGTGATTTCTTCTGGACCCAGCTGTTTTTCCTTTCTTCATACGTTTCATAGCGTCAGCGACTTCTTCTTTCAGAATAGGTGGACCTTCTAAGTTACTATTACTGTTAATTCTTCCCTTTCTCCATCATATAATTCTCTTATATACTCATTCCACCTCTTCATTATAGCACCTTCCTCTAATAATATCTTTCCTGTGTTTGATTTCAAACACCCTGTATTTATTCTTATTTTTCTTCCTGTAAGCTCACTGATTTGTCTGTGCATATTTTTGTATCTTTAATGGAATTTAGTTCAATTATTTTGCATTGCTCGTTTAACCAACTTTCTTTAGCCTTCCCACATTTATCTTTTATTTCTTTATTTATCTTGGCGTATTCTTGTTTCTCATTTTTACTCTGTTTTCTTTTCTCCATCAGTTTTAAGATTTCTTCATTCATCCATTTTTTTCTTAGCTAATTTGCCTCTCTCCGGTAATACCTCTTTGCTAGTTTGATGAATGGAGTCCCTTAACTTTTCCCATTGTTCATTTATACTCTGTATTTTAGCTATTGCATTGTACCTATTTTTCACAGTCACTCTGTATTGTTCTTGCATTTCTTTATCTATTTTCAGAACCTCTTTATTAAGTCTCATGTTCTTAACCATTTTTCCCCTCTCTTTAATCTTACTTTTATTTGTCCACATAGTGGTACATGATCACTATTACAGTCAGCACCAGGCATTGTCTTTACATTAATTAAAGCATTTCTAAATCTTTTATTAATTAGTATGTAGTCAATTTGGTTGCGTATTTTCTTATCAGGGCTTTTCCATGTGTACAGTCGTCTTTTATGGTGTTTAAATCATGTGTTTCCAATTATCATATCATTGATATTTGCCAATTCTATTAGCTTTTCCCCTCTTTCACTTCTTGTACCTAAACCATACTTCCCCACTACATCCTCCATTTTTCCCTTTCCTACTTTTGCATTAAAATCACCAAGTATTATTTTTATTTCTTGTGATCCAATTTGAGCCATCACCATTTTTATTTCGTCGTAAAAGTGTTGTATTTCTTCTTTCTTTTATATAGAGAAATATTTATCGACATGAAAAATTTAATACGCATGATTTTATGAAAAACAGATATTTCTCCGGTGAATAAAATGATTTATTTTGCAAGAAAATATGAAATTTAAAAGTCTTTTGCTGTTTTAAATTATTTCCACATTTACAATGTTCAAATTAATTTATTTGTTGTAGTAGTCTTGATATATTCCTGAAATGTATTCTGAGTTTACTACTTGTTTTCCGAATATTTTATTTTCACACACAGCCGGAAGCAGGTTTTTGTTTCATTTCCGTTTTAAAGTTTTGTACAGTTCTAACTGTTCGAATATTATTTAAAAAATGAGTGTCAATAACAAACGTAAGATTGAAGATGAATGCCGTGTTTTTAATTATGAATGGACAACTAAGTACTGTTTTATAAAAGTTGGTAGCAAATCAGTTTGCTTGATGTGTCGTGAGTCAGTGGCTGTCTTCAATAAGTACAATTTAAAAAAGACATTATGAAACAAAATATTCCGATTTCGGATACAATTTAACAACCGAAGGGAGGGGAAAGAAATGCCTTGAGTTGGTGAAAAACTTTGGAGAAATAGCAAACTGTTTTCACTAAACAGTCTTGAATTCAAGATGCTGCAACTCAAGCTAGTCTTCTGCTGTCACACAGAATTGTAAAACAGAACAAGCCATTTTCTGATGGCGAGTTCATCAAGGAATGTTTGCTAGATGCAGAAAACATTATGTGTCCAGAACAAAAAAACAGATCTGACAACATTAATGTATCCAGGAGAACTGTGGGCAGACGTGTTGATAAGATAAGTGACAATGTTATGCATAAACTTCAAGATGCAAGTAAACAATTGTTGTGGTAGTCTCTTGCATTGGATGAGAGTACCGATGTACAAGATACTGCCCAATTATTGATATTTATACGTGGAATAAACACTTCTTTCAAACTCACTGAAGAGTTATTGAGTGGTGAGTCACCCAAAGACACAACCACAGGCCATAATATATTCAATGCTTTTACTAGCTGTATTGAAAGAACTGGGTTAGTTCGGAACAAGATGGTAAGAGTTACAACTGACGGAGCTCGTGCTTTGACTGGAAAAAATGTAGGTCTGGTAAAGTTGATAAGTGATAAGATTAAAGCAGAATATCCAGACCACACATTATTACCACTTCACTGTGTGATTCAGCAAGAATGTCTGTGAAAAACCGTTTTGAATATCAAGCATGTTATTGACCCAGTTGTCAGTGTCATCAACCTCATCAGATCAAGAGGACTTAATCACATACAGTTCAAGGCATTACATGACGATTTGGAAACTGAACAATCCGATGTCCTGTATCACACCAGTGTTCGATGGCTGAGTCTTAGCAAGGTGTTGAGGCGAGTGTGGGAACTCAGAGAAAAAATAGTGATGTTCCTAGAGATGCAGGGCATTGAATGTGACTTTAATACTAATATTGTCAATAAAGAGTGGAAGTTAGACTTTATGTTTGCCATTGAAATTATGGAAAAGTTAAATGAACTGAATTGACAAACTGCAGGGCAATGGTGTGTTAGCACATGTATTGTATGTACATGTAAAATCATTTCAGACAAAACTCTCACTGTACTCCAGGCAAGCAAGTGAAAAAGATTTTGTCACTTCCCTTTGCTGAAACAAGAAACCATTTCTGGTGAAATGACTGAAAAGTACAAAGCCCAATTAGATGCACTGATTGAAGAATTTGGATGGAGATTCCAAGATTTCAAGAACGTAGAGCCACAGTTCAATATTCTCAGTTCCCCCTTTCAGTGCAGAAGCTGATACAGCCACAGAGGATATACAGTTGGAGCTGCTTGACCTAGAAGCAGATCATGACTTGAAAGAGAAATTCAAGTCAGATGGTTTGCTGGATTTCTATGGATTGTTATCACAAGAATCATTTCCCAACTTGAAAAACTTTGCAGCTAAACTTTTATCATTGTTTGGATCAACATATATTTGCGAACAAGCATTCTCTTCCTTGAAGATTTCAAGAATATTGTCAAAAAGTGCAAGCAGTTACATACATCTCATTATAAATCAACTACTGTAGTGACAATGTAGTCGCTGTGTGTCTAAATTAAAGCCATTGATAGATAATAAAGAATATTTGTAATAATAACATGTAAAATCTTGTTAACAAATTAGTAAAAGTTTTTTGTCCATATTGTCAAATATAATGTATAAGTATATAAGTAAAATAACATTGCAATCATTATTTATTTATACTGCTTAATAACCTATAAATAATTAATAATTACTTATTGTGATAGGTTGCTGTAAGCAAAATGGACATTTTATACAAGATATATATATATATATACATATACATACATACATGCGGCCCGGCAATAGCTTTACATTTGTCAATGCGGCCCTACGCACAAAATGTTTGCCCATCCCTGCCCTAGTCCATACTTGCCCACTATGCATCCGTCCTGTTGATTTCCAACTTTGGCGTTCAAGTCACCTATTATGATAGGTACCTCAGAATTCTTGCATTTCTTGAAGAATTTCTCTAAATCACTATAAAATTCATCAATGCTGTCATCACTACTGTCTGCTGTTGGTGCATAAACTTGTATGACGTTGGCATCAAAAGGTCTTCCACTCAACTTCACCAGTAACACTCTGTCTGATACAGTCCAATATCCTTTGATCGATTTTACTCTCTCTGTATCCATTATAATTGCTACTCCTCGCTGTTGTTTCTCTCCACCAGAATAGATTATTATATATACCTCAGATGTCATAATGCCCATTCCTATCCATCTGGTCTCACATATACCTAACAGGTTAATATTTAATCTTCTCATTTCATTCTTAATGTTATCAAATTTCCCATCCCCACTCATAGTTCTTACATTCCAAGTTCCTACTTTCAATGTTGATATTCTTTTGCACCCAATCACCTGATGACGGTCTGGAATCACCTGGTGCACATGACTACCCATACCGGGCGAGGCTGCTCCTATGGAGCACCAATTTACGCTGTTTCTCTGATTATCGATAAGACTGCATTACATAATATTCTTGACATCTGTAAAGAAGGTAGTTTGCCATTGCTTTCCTTCCTAGCAGTGACCATACTGGTCGATGACCGTAGCCAATGTCTCCCAAAAAAGGGATCCTCTGCCTACCGTCGTGAAACTGGAGACCATAACCTACAACTATCTGTCGGCTGCTCTTCAACCTCATCCACCACCTGCACACATGGCTTCACGTAACCCTGATCGGGGGGGGGGGGCTAAAGAGGTACTCCACTTTGCCCAAGGGTATCCCGTAGGCTAGTGGAGGGAAGGAGGCACCCATCAAGGCATTACTATCATGCTATTATATTTTTAATATTCTCTAAGCAAACGTAATTGCACCAGCATTTGGGAGAGAACGAGAGAGAGAGAGAGAGAGAGAGAGAGAGAGAGAGAGAGAGAGACAGACAGACAGACAGACAGACAGACAGACAGACAGACAGACAGACAGACAGACAGAGACAGAGACAGAGACAGAGACAGAGAGAGGGAGAGAGAACTATTTGTTCAAATTGAATGAAATTTACAAACATAAATGACATTTCCTCTAAATATATTTATCAACATAAACCTCATAGACTTCCAAGGCCTTTCGCCGTTAATGTAAGTAAATTGTCTTTAAATTGTGGGTGGCCTTAACAGACCAGTAAAAAAATGTTGTTTCCCCACAGAGGGGAAGTATTATGAGTCACATCCAGCCACTTATCATAAAAAGTAGTTTTAAATATATAAACATAAACATGCAATTAAAACAGTGGGCCATAAAATGTAAGCAAATAAAGATTAAACAAATTTTGTATAAACATTTTAATAGCTTTCTTCTCAGTATAGGAAAAACAAAATGAATGCGGTATTGATTGTTTTATCCCACAAAGAAAAATAAATATTTTAATTTATTGCCTGGCATATTTCGCTGCATCTCGTCAGGTACATACTGCAGAAATCACACAACTTACGTGAAATTAACTAGATAAATCCTTCAAGTTGAAATATACACAATTTCGCACAGTAATGTCGATTGTCTACCACGGTAATTTTAAGCTGACTAACATGTCTTTCTGTTTACACAATTCTGGCTTGCGTTGATAGATCATAATTGCTTCTGCAAATTTTAACAAGCGAGTATTTTGTGTTCTAAACAACACGCGAAATGCAGTGTCTCTGGACACAACATGGTGACTGGCGACAATGTGCCTGCCGATTGAAGACGCCGGGAGCTTCCGGTGTGTCGGCTCCTCGTGGCTATCATCTCCTGTGTGTTGTATCTTGTTGAACAAGATCTTCAAGATCTTCCCGCCTATAACAAGACCCTCGGCGCTTGGACAGGTATGTTACCAATAATTATATCCCCAGCCCTTGCTCCGGCCACCCCAATAGGACTTTCAATCTACAGGGCCCCACACAAGCCGGGACAACTGATCTCCCCTTCCCGCCTATGGATTCTTACCCACAGGAGACACGGACAATACAACAGTCATACTTATACTCAAAGCCATGGTCAACAAAGCAAAATTTAATTTCATAATACGTCAACCTAAACTCAGAGAGAGATGGCTGAAAAGACTGGATAGAAGACAACGTATGTGCAACGCTGAATGAGAGTGGTGAGAAGATCTACAGATGATCGGACTTCATCATGTCGCATGTGATCCCTGTTCGTGCCGGCGTCCAGTCGTTGCTAACCACTCACCCGGTGAACCTTCGGTGCACAGGACCTCCAAGGCGTAGACCACTCCATAGTCCTCTCCGGCCACTGTGAGTATGACATGGGACTGGGCAAGCGTATGTCTGATATCGGACTGGCACTTCAACACTGTTCGATTTACGTCCCTCGATGACGTAATCACTAGCAACAGATTTCGCACTACTGATGAAATATGGGCGACCGTATGGTTCTAGGTGTCCCCATCAGATGGTAAGTATTGCAGCACACAACAAGAGCCTGGTTGCTCTTCAACATCACACAGTTATTTGGATGATCTATTATGCAACATAAGACTGGAGGGTGACTCCTCTCATTAGCACTGTCACTATTCAATAACTCCAACTTAGGAATGTAATGACTCAGCACTCTAGCACTGTACTATTCAACAACACCAACTTGGATTATAATGACTCAGCACACTAGCAACGTTATTGTTCAACAACTCCAACTAAAGAGTATAATGACTCCACACAATAGTATGAACACTGTTCATCATCAGCTACTTAGGAATGTGGTAGCTCCCTACCATAACATGGATGTTCCTCAGATGTTAATAAAAATAGCATACTACTGTGGTATAACTTTGATCAAGTTCAAGGTTTCGGAAAGGTGCACCAAAGTAGACCCACATTGAAGCTGGATATATACTTATACACCGGACCTCAATAATACCCGGCTGAGTATGAAACATGTTGAAACTTGCCATAATAGTTGCTGGTTCATACGAGTTCTCTTCAGCCAACTCAACTTGACTATATCTTCAAATATACACATAGGTTTATACAGAGGTTTTCCTCTGAGTGTTTATGGGACAACAACCGGTTACCTTACCGGCGTGAATCAGAAGACGCATCAGTCCTAGACCCCATCTGGATCTGTTGACCAAATCTTCGTCGGAATCGTAGCGGTTGTCTCAGCGTAGACACACCGTGAACTTCCCAAAACTCACGGTTCTCATATGTGGTGACTCTCACAGATTCATGTGACCGCTCCCAGTATTGCCCCACACCATCATATTGCTTGGCACTGGAACGAGCTGGTCCAATTAAGTTCATGGTATAACTCTAGAATTTCCATCGTATAAACAGATCCTGAAACAAGGAAGTCGGTGAGAGTAATCGGCAACAACTGCGACTAACATGCACATCAACAATGTCCAATGCATCAGAACGTAATATAATAACATAATGATATAATAGATCATCACCATAGTAGATCATCTCTCCTAACAAGGAGGTTCATGCATGAAAGTGCATTAGTGAGCAAGGAGATAGTCAAATAACTCTTCTGGGCAACAACTGGCCCGATAGTACCCGATTAGTCTGTTTGACTCTGTCATGCAATCGTACTACCTGGTATTAATCCATTCCTCCGTATCTCCTCCTACAACAACCGTGGAATACACCTACTTATCTTTCAGTGTAGTGGTTTAATTATTTAGGAGGTGTCCAGCCGGACATGTCCTCCTCGTCAATATAACTCAACAATTAATTAACTATTTAACCCATTAATTAATTAATTAAACAAAATTCATTAATGACGTTACAGCATTACCAAATTACTAAATCATGATTTGTTAATAACTTAACATCTTTAACAAACTCATAAACCAAGCAAATGCTTTTGTCCTTGGATCCCTGTCCCAGAACAGGTATGACCTTTTTAGTTGACCTCGTCTCCTGAAGGTCAAGACTGTGCAGGTCTATCACAGGTTTGGTGGCAATCCACCCAGTAGTCTTTCCTCCAGAGATCCGCTGTGGAAAAAGAGTACCCTGCTTCCGTGGCGAGTTAGACCACGTCATACTATTCAAAATGGCAGCCAGCACCTCATCCCATAAACCTTGGTGTCTCCCTTAAATGTGAATCAAGGCCCTGATATGCAACTCCCTCCCCCTAGTAGATGGGTTCCGCCACTAACAGGGTCGGGTTTACAAAAGAGAAGAGAAATAGAGTCATTCTTCAAACGTTCCGCTTGTAATTCGGATCGGTACACACGCAACGGCCTCGTGTACAAAGCATCGTATCACTCTCTGTCGGGTATGCAAAATAAACAAGTAGGGATATCACAATTCCACAGATAATCAATGACTTCCACAATTAGTTACCTACAAATCATTCCTACATATAGGTGTTACAACACTGTCACCCTCACATAGCAACCACTTCACTACCCGTACTAGTGGAAATAAGACACACCTTGGTTCCAGGAATTCACAGAGCACCATTTATATAACGTATAAATTACTTCGCTATCTAGCTAAGCAAAAGAACACATCACTCGCTTGATAAAACAGATAACTCATCACTACCATGCAACTAATATCACACAGCCTAACTAGTCTCAAGGATTCAACACAGCCCTAGCTATTCAATTCAATAAACAAGCAGGTTAACACAGTTGTTAAACATACAGTTATTAGATTGACCAAAGCACACTCGCAAATAGCAGTGTTAAATTTGTAGCAAATATAATGCTCTAACAAGCAATGTGAATATTATGAACATAGCAAAGTTAATCATATTTCCTACATCAACGCCTATTTTATACGACTCATCATGTACTTCTAACTACACACCTCGTAAGGTGTCAGTGCGAACAAACACCGGTATAAACTGTGGGCCTCTTGACCCAAATAGTCACTAGCCGATCAATATCGCTAATTACATATTCATATGGTCGGGCAGAAAACAATCGCGTGTCGGCAACAATCAGTATGCAACCGGCGCTTTGCTAAGAACAGATTCTAAGTATTAATGTATTTACCTTTATTAGAGAGTCACTGCAATTATAGACGGCATCGGTGTCACGCCCTGGCAAGCGTTCTAGAGACAACAATTCTCCGCAGTCAGGCTATTGCGACCGTGTTCGTTGACAGACAGATGGCGACTGAACTCAACTGTGCTACTGCGCGAAGTTTCGAATCCCACTCGACTCCTGAGAATCTCCTGTGTCACTGAGAAGTCCAGATCCCAGTGATACCTATGTGAATTGCGGTCCTACGTGACTGCTAACATCACGTAGACACTTTGGATCTTTCCCTCTCGAGTCTTAAAATCTCTAGAAAAGACAAAGATAACAGGGGTTTCCTCAATCTATTTTAAGATCACACGGGAGACCACTCGGCTATTACCGACCGAAAGGATTTTCCGCCGAGTGAAGACACGTGATCTGGGTGGTTTTGTCAAAAGGCCAAACCAAGGTGCGTCGATTTGGCT
>JACEFZ010022443.1:0-30112 GCA_014155875.1 Cepaea nemoralis | reverse complement strand
GGTTTTTGTTTCCAAATTTTAGTTTTTTTGTTCCCGGGGATTTTTTTTTCCTGCTTTCCGGGTTTTTCCTATAGTGTCTGCTTCCGGTGTTCCTATAGTTTCTGCTTCCGGTGTTCCTATAATTTCTGGCTTCGGTGTTCCTAGAGTTTCTGCCCCCGGTGTTCCTATAGTTTCTGCTTCCGGTGTTCTGTTCCCAATGTTCGTACCGTTTCAGTTCCCGGTGTTCAAACAGTTTCACTCCTCCATGTTCTTATAATTTCACAGCTCCACGGTCTCATAATTTCACTCTCCCATTTTCTCATAGATTCACTTCCCCATGTTCTCATAGATTCACTCCCTCATGTTCTCATAGATTCATTTCCCCATATTCTCATAGTTTCATCCCCCCGTGTGCTTTAGATTCACTTCACCATTTCTCATATTTTTAAATTTCCCAGTTCTCATATTTTCATTCCTCCATGTGCTCTAGATTTACTTCCCCATGTTCTCATAGTTTCATTCCCTTATGTTCTCATAGTTTCACTCCCCCATGTTCTCATAGTTTCATCCCCCCGTGTGCTCTAGATTTACTTCCCCATGTTCTCATAGTTTCACTCCCCTATGTTCTCATAGTTTCATTCCTCCATGTGCTCTAGATTTACTTCCCCATGTTTTCATAGTTTCACTCCCCCATGTTCTCATAGTTTCACTCCCCCATGTTCTCATAGTTTCATTCCTCCATGTGCTCTAGATTTATTCACCAGTTCTCATATTTTTCACCCCCCATTTTTCTCATAGTTTCACTTCCCCATGTTCTCATAGTTTCATTCCTCCATGTGCTCTAGATTTACTTTCCCATGTTCTCATAGTTTCACTCCCCCATGTTCTCATAGTTTCACTTCCCCATGTTCTCATAGTTTCATTTCTCCATGTGCTCTAGATTTACTCCCCCATGTTGTCATAGTTTCACTCCCCCATGTTCTCATAGTTTCACTCCCCCATGTTCTCATAGTTTCATTCCCCTATGTGCTCTAGATTTACCTCCCCATGTTCTCATAGTTTCACTCCCCCATGTTCTCATAGTTTCATTCCCCTATGTTCTCATAGTTTCACTCCCCCATGTTCTCATAGTTTCATTCCTCCATGTTCTCATAGTTTCATTCCTCCATGTTCTCATAGTTTCACTCCCCCATGTTCTCACAGTTTCATTCCACCATGTGCTATAGATTTACTTCCCCATGTTCTCATAGTTTCACTTCCCCATGTTTTTATTTTCCCCTCCATGTTCTCTAGATTTATTTCCCCATGTTCTCATAGTTTCACTCCCCCATGTTCTCATAGTTTCACTCCCCCATGTTCTCATAGTTTCATTCCTCCATGTGCTCTAGAATTACTTCACCATGTTCTCATAGTTTCACTCCCCCATGTTCTCATAGTTTCACTTCCCCATGTTCTCATAGTTTCATTCCTTCATGTGCTCTAGATTTACTTCCCCATGTTCTCATAGTTTCACTCCCCCATGTTCTCATAGTTTCACTTCCCATTTTCTCATAGTTTCTTCCCCCAGGTGCTCTAGATTTACCCCCCAAATTGTTCTCATAGTTTCACTCCCCCATATTCTCATAGTTTCACTCCCCCATGTTCTCACAGTTTCATTCCACCATGTGCTATAGATTTCCTTCCCCATGTTCTCATAGTTTCACTTCCCCATGTTCTCATAGTTTCATTCCTCCATGTGCTCTAGATTTACTTCCCCATGTTCTCATAGTTTCACTCCCCCCCCCCCCATGTTCTCATAGTTTCACTCCCCCATGTTCTCATAGTTTCACTCCCCCATGTTCTCATTTTTCACTCCCCCATTTTCTAATAGTTTCTTTCCCCTCACGTCTCTAGATTTACTTCCCATGTTCTCATAGTTTCACCCCCATGTTCTCATAGTTTCACTCCCCCATTTTCTCATAGTTTCATTCCTCCATGTGCTCTAGAATTACTTACAGTTCTCATAGTTTCACTCCCCCATGTTCTCATAGTTTCACTTCCCCATGTTCTCATAGTTTCATTCCTCCATGTGCTCTAGATTTACTTCCCCATGTTCTCATAGTTTCACTCCCCCATGTTCTCATAGTTTCACTTCCCCATGTTCTCATAGTTTCATTCCTCCATGTGCTCTAGATTTACTCCCCCATGTTCTCATAGTTTCACTCCCCCATGTTCTCATAGTTTCACTCCCCCATGTTCTTATAGTTTCATTCCCCTATGTGCTCTAGATTTACTTCCCCATTTTCTCATAGTTTCACTTCCCCCATGTTCTCATAGTTTCTCATAGTTTCGGCTTCCGGTTTCAAGATGGCGACGGTCGGTCATGTTGTTTTTGTGATCGTTATCTTTTTCGCGTAGGTGATAGATGTATTCATCTCTTGCGTGTAATTTGTATGCCAGGAAGTAAAACCAGGAGTTTCTACTCAAGATCTGCGCCGATGCTACGGAGTTTCGTGCATCTAGCGAAGCAATCCTTGAGTTAATTTTTAGCAGCGTGTGTGGTTTCTGTGGTTTTCGGTTTTTCAACATGGCGGAACAACGTGTGTTCTCCAAGCGGTCGGCAGTCAACCTAACGAGGCAACGTGGGCAACGGGCAGGCAGAAAACGACAAGGTAAGCGTGGTGGTTTAAGGCGCTTTAGATTCAAGTGTCACCGTCTCGGGACTCAGGAATATCCCTATTCTGTATTGGAACTGCGCCAGCGTAAAACAACGGGGCTCTATTCTAGAAACCCTGGTTTACAGGAATGACATTGTAGCACTCCAGGAGACAAGACTGGGCGATCAGCTACTCCCAATTGCCGGCTTCAAATGTTTCTACAACAGACGACATCTGGGAATGGCGATTCTCATTCGCGACAGCATGGTGGCGTCAGAGCTCGACATGCCAGTTGGGACAGTGACGATATACAAATACAGGCGCTAAGAGTTCAATCCAGTATACCATTCGTGTTGTTAATGTTTATGCCCGCAACGGGAGTATGGATTCCCAGAAGTGGCAGTGCTTAAGTGACATATTAGGTCACGAGAGAAATGTTATTTTCTGTGGCGATTTCAACGCTAAAGGCAGATCATGGGGAAACATTTTGTCACAGTCTCACATAAGGGCGGTACCAACATAGAATTAAGAGAGAATGGAGAAGGGATAGAACTCCAGCTAAAGGGAAAGAACCGAGTCACTCGAAGGCTCGAATAATCCAGAGCCTTCTCGAAGGACCGGTCAGTGTGTCCACAGCCCCGTGGACACCGATGGGGTCCACGAGAAACTCGAAGAGAGTTACCACCCGTGTCGGATTGCGACACGTGTGGAAAGACAGACACGGACTGGACATCGAGGAAGCAACAGGGCTTACCTTAAGGGGGACTTGATAGTTAAAAACCCAAGTGTATTTAGGGGTCTTATGCATATGTTAGATTAGCTGATAGAGTTGTTGTAATAATCATGTTTATTGTAAACTCCTGTGATACGCAACTTGCAGATTGCTGGCTTGCGAAAACGCTCTTCGCCAGCCTACTGTAACATAATATAAATAAATGATGTTAGATTGCATATGAACGGAGTTTGTTGCCTGTATGAGCCCGAGTATCATTCCCCTAGATATCTAGGACGGTGACACATTTCCTCCAACACAAAGGGGGAGGAGCTCGAGACTGCACTTGAAACCATTGACCTGGTTTGTATCAACAGTGGCTGTGTCACCAGAACAGCAAGCAGTCCAGGCGATGAGGACAGTGCTATTTATCTGGCGTTGGTTTCTCCTTCACTCACTACAGTGTGTAGATGAGGTGTCCTAGGACACGACGGCAGCGACCACACCCCTTGCAGCATATTGGTAGAGAAAGGCAGAAAAAGGCCCAGAAACAAGCTAACGGTCAAGAATTTCCAGTATGTCAGTATAGGGCAAGATGTGGTGAGTAAAATAAGATGTGACAAGCGCAGAAAGCTTCAGGGCAGGAAAAAAAGCTGGCAGCAGCCACCTTGGTGGAATTTCGAGGCGTAGCAGGCCTGGGTGGATAAGCGTAGTGCTGTAAGGAGATGGCAAAATGCCAAGAAGAACAGAGCTGGCCATCTTAGTCCCTGCAGACACTTAGAAAGAGAGATGCACACAAAAGTAAGCTATTAAAAAAAAAAACTGGTCATGGTGGTTAAAAGTGAAAAATGGGCAGAGGTGTGTCAAAGAGTAAGCACAGACAAGTCACTGAAATTGTTCTGGCGACTACATAAAAGTGGGGTAGTCAAGAATAAGAGCATTTCTGACTTCCAAGGTGCTGACCTCATCTGGCAGAGGACTGAGGAGGATAAGGGCAAAGCCCTCTTTGAACGCTATCTAGAGCAGAGCAACCAGACAGGCATGAGAGGCCGAAATCTGGCCAAGGAGGTCACCTCAGACAGATGCAAGGCCCAGAACACTTCGGATGAAGACACAGTGACAGTGAAAGAAATCAAGGCTGTACTTCAACGATCAAAAAACAGCGCTCCAGGTCCTGATGGCATAAGATACGACGACATCAATAAGTGTACCGACAACGAGCTAGAGCACGGGTTACCAAACTTTTTTCACGGCGGGCCGGATTAGCTGAGAAAATGACGAGCGCGGGCCGGATAGTCATTCTGTACATTACTTGCGCCGGTCTCCGCGAAGGTCTTACGGTAGCGGTTCGTAATCCGGTATACCCGCGTTCGAAACACAGCTGTGAGCGATTTGGAAGCAGACAACATTGCACTTGTTTTTCTGCTATGTTATAAGTGCCGATCGTTCAGAAAGCAATAGTAAACTACTTAACGTAAACTTGCCTAGACATCAACAACAGCAAACAATGCAGGAGTTGACTGCAAACGTCCTGAAAAGGATATACACCTAACTTTAACAATAATTGCAAGCTAGAACTTTCGCTCTGGGGAAAAATGACGAAAAGCTAAGGTAATCATAGGAAGGGCGTGCAATGCACACAAAAAACAAAGACAACCAACACATTTATTTACTAAACATAGTTATCAAAGAAGGCGACGTTAGCAAAAAGATAGTTACATCAGACCTAATGTGCATATATCCGAATATCACATACTAAGCAGCAAAAGAGGACAGGGAGGTTTGTGAAACTGACGTGTGGCTTTCAAAATACCATCAATGTCTGGTTTGGAATTGCTGCATCCAATCAAGAGAAATGCTTTCAAATGTCAATCTCGTTCGATGTGTTGACTCCACATAATTCATTAAAAAAAATGTTTGCTCACAGACATAAGTTGTTCCAAACACTGATGCCATGCCAGCGGCAGATTTCTTAAGTTTCGGAAGCTCAACATCAGGTAAGCAGCGGTACAATTCAACAAGTTTTCCTTCTCTGTGCTTCTATTTCAACAAGTCATTTGCTTGCAAATCAGTTAGCTCCAACTGTAGTTCAACTGCCACATCATCAAGGTTACAATCAAACGGATTCTAGAACAGAAGAATGTCACTCTCAATTCTGTCAAGATCTGAAAATCTCTCCAAACTCTTTGAAACAGAGAAAATGAGAAAAGTTTTCCCCTTCCAGTTGTGCTTCCAACAATGACAGCTTTCTCCGAAATCCTTTGATGGTTCTGTAGAGATCACAGACGAGGTAAACCTTCCCCTGAAGTTTCAAGTTCAGTTCATTCATGTCGACCAAAAAATGACAACATTTAAAGCCAGGTAGGATCTGACAGCTGTGAATCAGCTCTATCTTTTTCAGTGAGGAAAACATCTATTTCGTTTCGGAGCTTGTAAAAACGAAGCAGAACTTTACCGCAGCTGAGCCACCTGACTGATGTGTGATAAGGCAAGTCACAGAATTCAGAATCAATTTATTCAAGACAAGCCTGGAACTGACGGTTACTGAGTGCATGTTCCCGAATCAAGTTCACAGCAGAAACGACTGGTGTCAGTACACAATAAATAGCTAAGTCTTCCCACAGAGTACTTGCTGATGTATGATGCAGTGTATGAACAGAGCGCCCGGAATTTGCAAATCTTCCAGCTGAGTCCTGATCTGCCTCACCAGACCCTTCCTCACTCCAATCAATCAAGCATGTGCCATGCCGGAAAGCGTGGGCGGTCATGACTCGCCATTTGACTCGATCACCAGTGTCGTGGATCAGCTCAGTGTTCCTGTCTCGTCCATGCCATGTGGCCAAGCCATCCAGGTATTTTCCTCTCGGTCTTCCTCTTGGTCTGTTCCCTTCGATCTTGCCAGTTGTCACTAAGTTCTCCAATCAATTTCTTCTCATAACATGTCCAAAAAATTTATTTTGACTGTCTACGTCTAATTTCTCTAATCAGTTTACGATGTTCATTTGTCTCCTGTAGTACTTGGTCATTGGTTTTTCTGTCTGTCCATGGTATTCTTTGCATTTTCCTCAGAAACCACATTTCTGCAGCCATCAGATGCTTTTCAGCTTGACTGCTCATTGTCCAAGTTTCACATCCATACAAAAGAACAGGCTCTATGTATCCCCTCAACACTCTTTTTCTCGTTTCAATTGACATCTTTTTATTGGTCAGAATGTTTTTCATCTTGCTAAAGGCTACTTTCGCCATGGCGATTCTTGTTCTAATCTCTTCAAGGCATCTCCCATCAGATGTTATGACTGTTCCAAGATAATTGTACCGATTCACTTGTTGAAGAATATTTCCATTTACTTGTATATTACATTGTGGCACTTCTTCCTTCCTAGTGACGACCATAACCTGAGTCTTTTTACAATTTAATTCTAACCCCAGTTGCTCACTGTGTACAACAACCGCATCTACTAATTGTTGCAGGTCCTGCGCATTGTCTGCAATTAATACTGTATCATCTGCATATCTAATGTTATTGATGTTTCGTCCTCCAATGCTGATTCCATTTATATCCTCTACATTTCTGAAAATATTTTCACTGTATAGGGAAAAAAGATCTGGAGACATCACACATCCCTGCCTAACACCTCTCTTAATTGGCTGATACTGTCCCACTTCATTATCAATCCTTATTGCAGCTTGTTGTTTCCAATATATGTTTTTTATAAGTCTAATGTCTTTCCCATCAATTTGTAGATCTGCAAGCATATCCACCATGTTGACATGTCTAACTCTATCAAAAGCCTTTGTATAGTCAATAAAGCAAAGATGTATATCCTTGTTTACTTCTATAGCACGTTCAATAACTGTTCGCAGCATATACACAGCATTTACTGTACCCTTTCCTTCTACAAATCCCACATTGTTCTTCCCCTATTTCAGGTTGTATCTTCTTCCTCACTCTTTGCATGATAATTCTTAGCAAAATCTTTGTGATGTGACTCATTATACTAATTGTTCTATGTTGATCACATTCCAAGGTTCCTGATTTCTTTGGGATTGCAATAAATACAGAGTTACATAATTCAGGAGATATATCTCCAGTATCATATAATGTGTTCAGCAGTCTGGTGACTTGCTCTAGTCCAAATTCTTCTAAAGCTTTAATAACTTTCTGTTGTGATGTTATCTGTACCGGGGGCCTTGCCAGCTTTCATATGCTTAAGAACATTTCGAACCTCCATGTCCAAAATTCATGCATCATGCAACTAGTAGAACTCTGTCCGACAAGACCCAATATCCTTGAACAGATTTTGCTGTTTTCCGGTCCAAAATAATTGCCACTCCTCTATGACGATCTTCACCTCCAGAATAAATAATCTTGAAATCTTCCTCTATCTTGATTCCTGCTCCTGTCCATCTCGTTTCGCACATACCTAAAATATTAATTTTTTCCCTTTCAATTTCTTGTTTTATGTTATCTAATGTTCCGTCGTTGTTAAACGTCCTAACGTTCCAAGTTGCTAATTTTAACGTCTCTGTCCTTGTCTTGCGATGATCAGTCTTTAAGCGAATCATGATATACTAGGCACTTTTAAAGAGGTAGTTTGCCGTTGCTTTCCTCTATGGCAGTGACCTTACTGGTCGGAGACCGCAGCCATTGACTCAAGAAGAGTTCCTCTGCCTGCCGTTCTTTTCCTCCATCAACTGTAACACCTCGAAGCTGATTCTGCTGAAGATTATAGTCTTGCCAAATTGTTTGCACTTCCACGAAAATGTCTTTCCCAGTTGTTGTTCCATGCATGCTGCAAACGGATGCCAACTCTTCTGATATATGAAAGTCCAAATTGACACAACGAATGAACACGAGAAGTTGTGACGTTCTCGAGCGATCAGTAGACTCATCCAGCGCCAGAGAATAGTACAACAATTTCCTAGCTTTCTCGCGTATCTGTAGCACTATGTTCTCTCCAAGTTCTTCTGTTCTCCGCACAACTGAACTTGCCGAAAGGCTGATAGTTCCAAACAAATCGCTTTCTCAGGACACAAGTCATATGCTGCTTCAATCATACACCCTTTGATGAAGTTGTCATTAGTAAACGGCTTTCCTCGTTATGCCATCTTATGCACTGTTTTGTAACTTGTACGAGTGACAGATTCATTTTCAGCAAATTTTCTCGTGAAGAGATTTCTTTGTGTTTCAAAACCACGTTTAATGGACTCATATTTCCTAGAGCTTAGCTTTCCAGAAAACTTTTAATATGTTGATAGATGCTTTGTATCGTAGTGACGCCGAAGATTGTACTCTTTCAAAACGGCAACACTTTCGCTGCATATTACGCAACTGGTTTTCTGATCCTTTGTTTCAACAAGGAAGTACTTTACTCCCCATTCCTCATTGAAAAATCGACATTCTGCGTTCACTTTTGTTTTCCTAGTAGCCATAATGAAGGGTGAAGTACACGGGATCAGAAAATGAAAACAAACAGACATTAAATTAGAAACATAATTAAAATCCTATTGAAATAGAAGAAAAACAGAGGACTAGGGGTCATCAAAAGTACATATACAGTTTATATGTACCTTTGTGTAACCGCACAGAGATGATAGAGATAATAGCACAACGCCGACTGCTCATGGGCGGTAGAAGAAGAGAGGAATAAGAAAACAGAGAGAATCTCATTCTATTTCTACGGCTAACAAGAAAAGAAAAGATTTAGAAATATCAGAAGAAATTCAGGTCCGTGTACAGGGAATCAGAATAATGTAATTGAAAAGATACAACAACAACATTAATAATGCCAATGCACAAATAAATAAAATTCTAATTAGATGCAGTAACAAAATAGGCATCGCCATGAATAAACATACACATGATCATCCTTCACAGTACTAGTGATCTTCCATCACAGCATGGGTAGTCATCCAACACAGTACCAGTGATCTTCCATCACAGCATGGGTAGTCATCCAACACTATAACTGTAGTCTGATACAAAACACCAGCAATTATCTGACAACAATATGGAACAAAGGTCATTCATTCAGTAGCATGTCCTTTGCAGAACCTCGCTCCCATAACAACCTTCCGAGAAAACCTCTCGATCATAAGCAAGATGTCCCGCTTCAGATACACGCATCTGGAGATCATCTGTCACAGCCTGCACCCATCTTCTCTTTGGCCTTCCTCTTCCTCACTTCCCAGGCATATACCCCTCCATTATTGTTCTCGGGCACAGACATAGCTATTCTATTCCTATGTTCCTATTTATACTATGAAGGTTCATTCAAAACTCACCCCGCAGCAGATAATCGTCAATCCACAATCAAGATCCTCTTGGATCTTTTGGATCTTCACAGGGCCTGTCTGCCCTCTCAACTGCGGTGTGGAAAAACAGTGGCCACGCTCGGCCGTGCCTGGGGCACTTTCGCCCATCTGCTGGGTAGTGGCTCAGAGGGATGAGTTCAAACCCTCTGCTGAAAATTAGACATCAGCATCTTTTCGGCCTCGAGTTGTTCTCAAGGCCAAAGAGGCGGGAACATGGCGTGACTGGGCCTCTTATAGGCACGCTAACACAACATCCATGCATCTTATGCATTTGTTACCAGGGTATCATGGGATATGCTACTCCATACTCTTGTAAAGCCGCGGCAGGCAGCTTCATTTGGTAATAGAATATATCTTATAATAAGGTTTGCAAAATATATAAATAGGGCCGCATAAATAAACAGCCTAGAGCTACCAGGAGGTCTCCGCACCTGTGAAGATCTCCTATTATTCTAAACATAATATTTACATTTAAATTGTATCACAACGTCTCGTGTTTCATACGTTATATCAATCAAGTTCGAGTACCCTCGCGGGCCGGATGAAATGACGTCGCGGGCCGGATCCGGCCCGCGGGCCGTAGTTTGGTGTCCCCTGAGCTAGAGGAACTAGCAGACATGTATGTCAACAGTATAGGGAGTGCTAGCATCAAAGAGGAGTGGTTACACAGCTATCTGATTCCCTTGCCGAAGCCTGGCAAAGACCACACAAAAATTCAGGGATATCGAATTATAACCATGCAGAATACAATAGGCAAGCTGCTGGAGAAGTTAATTGCCAGGAAAATATCAAGCCAGCTAGAGCGGCAAGGCATTTTCCCACCTACCCTGGGTGGGTACCATCCAAAATGAGAAACCTGGACCAATGCAGCATGACACAAAGTGAATGTTGACTGAGTGACAGATAGAGTGGCTATGGTTGTGTCTAGGGGAATGTCAGTGTATATGGTCTGTTGAACAACCGATCAACCACGATGCATCACAACCAAACACAAGTCAGTGAACAAGCGTTAATTTGCGCACATAATATTCCTTTAATTCTGAATTAACACGGACACACGTAACATATAAATCCAGGAACAATAATTCTCTCAGAATATATCTCCATCCCAATGGAACACTTCGAATAACACTGCCTCTCAAGGCCTACTAAATTTCATCCCACACGACAGGTATACTAGTCTCTCTCTAGGCCCGACTCAAAGTAACCCACTCTGGGTCTCGAATTCCACTCACTATCCCTGGAAACCCACAGTGCGGAGTTCTCTTCCTAACTCCGTCACAATTCTTCACTTTCTCAGACCACGACCTCCTCCTAGTCGGTCTAAACTCAACTCCCCAGTCAATGTTTGTCCCTGTCTTTTAAACCCTTCTATGCCCCTCACAATGCTCCACACAAACACTACCTCACTGCTCCAACTGTCTGCCTCACAATTATCCTAGCCAGCTGACCTCTTCTCAGCTCCCCCTTCAATCACTGTCCTTCTCATTTTCCCCCTCTGGGGGGACTTACTGCCCGCCCTATATTATCTCGTGAACTTGTTTATGTGTACCCTTGCTATCCAGGACACTGATCTTAATGTCAATGACCCCAGGCATGTGTCACTAACCCCTCCTCAAAAGAAAACATCGTTTTCAAATGATGGGAGACTAATACTTATCAAATATGTGACCCAGACACATTGCCTGGGTAGCCGTAAGTATGACTCCATCTCACTCTAGCTACCACACTAAATAATATATCAAATACTCATAGTAAACTCCCATATTCCCTACACATCAATACACGCCAACTTTCCATATTGTGTATCAATACATGAGCTAATACATGGCATAATAATCCACATAACATAGAAAAGCATTATATTTATGTACCCGCAGGTCTATTAACTATCTTCAATAACACACAAACTCATGTAACTTTGCTAATAATGGTCCATGAATAAATGTCGAGGCGCTGCATTGCCTCTGTCTTCCCTCAACTATCTGGAGAGTTTGTGTATCGACCATATATCAGGTGGTTCTTTTCTTGCATCAACCAACCTCTGATTCCTGTCGATGCTGTGTCTACCCTTCATGTACCCATCCCTCATGTTTCCTATATCTTTAAAACATCTGTTTGCTAATCCTAATCCCTGGTTCAGTGATGTCGTTAACACTCTTTTGAACTGCCTTAACATTGCTATCTGCATATTGTACCGTTACACTGGAGTCTCTGTTTAGTCTGACCTCTTTATTAAATCCTGGCCAATATACCTGGCATCCTGCTCTCTGCTGCTTACGCCTTACTCCTATGTGCCCTGCACATGCCCTATCCTGAGCTGTTCTAGTATATCGGTCTCTATGTGCTAACGGTACTACTACTTGCCCACATGCAGTTCCGCCACCTGAAAACCGGCGAGTGAGAACATTGTTCTTCCTTTCGAAGCACCATCTACCATTCTTTGATTGTCTATGTTCTACTCTACTACACCCTTGGACACATTTGTCCAGAGTAGCATCTTGTCTCTGGGATTTCCTACAGCTATATTTGAGATCTATTCTCACCTGCTCAGCCATCCTATCCTTGTCGACAGTTCCTATGTCTACTTCATGTGCCTCTTTCTACTTAAGTTATACTCTCCA
This sequence comes from Cepaea nemoralis, assembly GCA_014155875.1. Classification (NCBI taxonomy): domain Eukaryota; kingdom Metazoa; phylum Mollusca; class Gastropoda; order Stylommatophora; family Helicidae; genus Cepaea; species Cepaea nemoralis. The sequence continues at coordinate 17,846 of JACEFZ010022443.1, read as the reverse complement.
ATTTAGGTTTGCTTTTGGTAACTACCTCGTTACTACTTAAGCTATGTTTCTGATCCCAATAAACTACTTCCTCTCCTGTGCAATCTTTAACTCCTGGCACATTTCCGATGATCAGATCTGCCACTGGTGAGTCTAAAACACACGCTGCCACTCTTCCTGTGATATATGGTGTTTTTACTGTTATCACGGCTACTGGGTAGAATTCTACTGTCTCATTAAATGTTATGCACCTAATCTTTTTCCCTGTGTAATCCGAGGGATGCACTAAACTCTTTTTAACCCCGATGGATGTACATCCGGAATCCCTAATTGTTAACGCTGGCCTATCATTAACAAATCCATGGTGCAGCTTCAGACTTCCTCCTTCATGGACTGCTGATCCTGCTTTCACTGTATGGCCACACACTAAGACTGGCTGACCGTCTTTTTCAAAAAGAGGTTTACACCCACTACAATCTTCATTGTTGATAGTCTCAATCACTTGTGCTGCATTAGAATGCTCCGTTTCTCTCATCCTACATTGATGGCTGACGTGCCCCTTTTTGCCACATTTGAAACAGATGATCTCCTTCCTTACGTTACTCGTTGGCTCACTGGATGGTTGTACATCACACTGTGCTGCCTTGTGTCTCCAGCTCCCACAATTCCAGCATCCGGCATAACTATTTGGACGTCTCTGAAATTCCCCCTTTTGTATGGGTACGTCCTGCTCTGCCAAAATGGTTGCCACGGAAACCATTATCTTGAGACTCTTGTTGCTCATATCTTCTGTGCCTGAATCCACACTTTTCGATCTTGGTCTAATAACTGGATTCTAGGTCCTGTTTTGTATACGCTGCACAGACTATTTCCTCACTCATTTGTCTACCAATAGAACTGTTTGGATGTGCAGTCATGTAATTTTGCCCTAACTGAGACATTGTGTCTATGTCCTTTGGCTTACGTTCTTCAAAGAAAGCCACTAAATTAGTATTGCATGAAGATAATACCTTGTCTCTTAACATTAAATCCACTAATCTATTAAAATCTTTCCAACTTCTGCAAGCTCCATCCATTTATTAAATGTGTTCTTACTGTATTGACAAAATCTGTAAAATCCTGATTTGTCTCTGGCCCTAATTGTCTAAACTTTGTTCTGTATCCATGCTCAGTTAGTTGGAACTTCGTAAGCAAACGTTGACGCAAAATAGTATAGTTGTTTCTTTCTTCCAAAGGTAAATTAAACATGGTATCTAGGGCCTTACCCGTCAGAAACTCGCCAAGTCTAATAGCATACTCTCCTTCTGGGATGCATAACGCTTTCGCCGATGCCTCGAATCTCCCCAGATAAGCTTCAAGACTATCACCGTCTGTAAAGTATGGCAGTTTTAGTCTTTGTGAGGAATGGGAAGGTCTTCTGCTTTCTTCACTTTGACCCTTAGATGCAAATTCTAACTTTTTTATCGCACTTTACGTTTCCATTTGACACTTTAGCTTTTCTTTCTCAATTTCTATTTTCATTTGTGTCTCTTTCTCTTCCTGTAAACGCTTGTTTTCCATTTCAGCTAACTTTACTTCCTGTAGGCGTTGGGATTCAGCTAACTTTTCTTCCTGTAGGCGTTTTTATTGTTCCATTTCTAGTTTCACTTGTGTCTCTTTCTCAGCCTGTCTTTGTTCTCTCTCAGCTTGTCTTTGTTCTCTTTCAGCCTGTTTTTGTTCTTTTGCTTCTGCATACTCCTGCAAATCTCTACCCTTCAGGCCTAACCTTTCACCTACTTCAATATATTCCATTAAAGTAGGCATCTTGTACTTGTGGACACGTTGCTGTCTGTCAGCCAACTATAATATAAAGACTCTGCTGCTAGTCTTTGTGTACCTTCCCTAAGTACACCACCACTCACTGTGTACGTAAATTCGTAGTACTAATAATATTACTCTGTACTCACCCAGTCACTCTACAAGCACTAGGTAGTGAGGGGGTATTATCTATACTCCCTTATATATATATCAAATAGCTGTAGAAAATTTCCTGGAAATATAGTTAAACATACATATAAATATACACGAATGAATGATAACAATAAGTGATGTCTATTAGACGCTAGACGCATAGGCTGGTGAAACGCAGACGGATGATTACATAGAAATAAAAACCACTGACATAAACATGCCCATGTAAGACCATACCGTGCGCATAATATAAACTGACAGATACCATCTAGATAGAAGCTGTTTTAACATAAGAATTACAACAATACCATATAACCGAAAGAAATCAAATATCATATGTAACAGTAACGAGAAAACAGTAAAAAGAACAAATATAAAATGAATAATGTACATATATCTGACGATAGACACTTGGACACCGTGTATAATGTCGAGACGACCCAATGCTCAACAGCACAAACAAACTGACTCGTCAGCTGCCTCTCAACAACATACAATGTGCACCTAGAAAATTTAACTTTGCCTTGTCTCCCGCACTTCGCGAAACAATGCAAAATTACCCTACTTATTACGAACATTGGACCACATACAAATAATTGCGTAACGCACAACAACAATACTTAGGACGATGAGAGCAACAGAAACAAATAAGGGTAGCCAACATCAAAGCAATGGTGTAATCTCACAAAAGTCCTTAGTTTGTTTCCAATAGTCTCCGAAAATCGCCTGGAAATGTCTGTCGATTACTGTTTTGACAAGATTACGACGTTAGATTCCCACAATGACTTAGTGTTCTGATGCGTTGTCACTTTTTTGTACGTGGTGATAACGATTTTCGACTGCCGTAAAATTGAAGATGATGGTGATTATCCCTACGCCTTGTCTCTACACAGTCCGTAACGTTTTGTAACCCTCCCTGTGGAGTTGGCATGTGACTGTATAATGTATGTTATCTCTCTTGTTTTGCCAGAAATATAGGGTTTTCGTTGCGTTTTGGGAAGACGAAAATACCTTTAAAGTCACTGAATGTTTAACTGCGTAGTCGCTATTGTTTTGAAGTGATGGTATGGCTTCCCTGTTGCCGACAAGGTTAAACCAACGAATGGCAGTAAATGATCCAGCGCTTTAAATCCGTTTCGCAAGTCTTTTTTGGTAGAGACATGCGATCATACTTGCGCTGACGGCACCTGAATGACTGTTGTGGATTGTTTCCCGATGACCCGATGATGACACACACACAAAGACGTTAAACGTAAATCCTAGTTTCAGTGCAACAACAACGTGTTTATCTCATTCTACTCTGGACAATTTTTCAGTAACTTTCCATTGTCCACGGCCTTGAACCCGCCGGCCATCTCTGTTTCTCTTTATCACAATAATCCGCACAGAAACTATTACTTTTCCGTGGAGCACTGATTGTCACTTTTGTGTGTTCTCCACACTTTTCTCCTATAACTCCCCTCTCCCAGGCAAGTTTTGTTTTCATGAATTACACTAGTAACTCCTCTGGCTCACCCTCCCGTCGTGTTACCTGTGGTGAAATTCTTAACCTGTCGACCTGCGACCACACCGTGCGTTGTCCTCAGCACACACACACACACAAAATGTCTCACCACACACAGGACTTCGGAACGATATTGCTCACTGTCTGTTATCTTTGGTTTGTTTTTTCAATCCTGTCTTTATCTCCGACAGCGATACTGTCCAATTGTGCTGACCCGCTCTTGACCTATGAAAAACACCGTACACCTGTCTTCAGCGCGCACAGGACTTCGCTACGAAATCACTCACTGTCTGTTGTGTATTTGCCGCGCGCTGGCTGTTTTTGATGTACTGTGGTGGCCTTTCGTGAACTCTCTGCTAGCCAGTTCCCGCACAGGAGAAAACCCAGTGTTTATACCGTGGACACCCTTTCCCCGTCCACTCTCCCCACTCCGAGTTAGAAATGTTATTTTTATCTGGTTTCTCGTGAACACTGTATTAATTCTCCGACACTTTTGAAATGCGTTGTCTACTGAAAATGGTGTTTATTCTTGACCGGAGAGCCCTCATAAATCTTCTCTGACACAAAGTGAATGTTGACTGAGTGACAGATAGAGTGGCTATGGTTGTGTCTAGGGGAATGTCAGTGTATATGGTATGTTGAACAACCGATCAACCACGATGCATCATAACCAAACACCAGTCAGTGAACTAGCGTTAATTGGAGCACATAATATTCCTTTAATTCTGAATTAACACGGACACACGTAACATATAAATCCAGGAACAATAATTCTCTCAGAATATATCTCCATCCCAATGGAACACTTCGAATAACACTGCCTCTCAAGGCCTACTAAATCTCATCCCACACGACAGGTATACTAGCCTCTCTCTAGGCCCGACTCAAAGTAACCCACTCTGGGTCTCGAATTCCACTCACTATCCCTGGAAACCCACAGTGCGGAGTTCTCTTCCTAACTCCGTCACAATTCTTCACTTTCTCAGACCACGACCTCCTCCTAGTCGGTCTAAACTCAACTCCCCTAGTCCATGTTTGTCCCTGTCTTTTAAACCCTTCTATGCCCCCTCACAATGCTCCACACAAACACTACCTCACTGCTCCAACTGTCTGCCTCACAATTATCCTAGCCAGCTGACCTCTTCTCAGCTCCCCCTTCAATCACTGTCTTCTCATTTTCCCCCTCTGGGGGACTTACTACCCGCCCTATTTTATCTCGTGAACTTGTTTATGTGTACCCTTGCTATCCAGGACACTAATCTTAATGTCAATGACCCCAGGCATGTGTCACAGCAGTTTTTGCCCATGATGTCTATGAAGGTTTCCACTCAGGCATTGAAACCTTTGCTGCAGCGATTGATCTTGAGGACGCGTACAATAGAGTACCATTGTTTATTTTAATGCTTCAGCTTCTTGAACTCAAAATAAGTTCAGTCCTTCTTAGTTGGATCGCTGCAGCCCTCTTCCAAAGGAAACTAGGTTTTAGATGTGGCAGTTGGACTTCGGAACCAACAACAATATATCCTGGCCTACCACAGGGATCACCATTATCTCCGGTACTGTTCAACGCCTAAACAGTGAGAATCACCAGTGAGCAGATCACTGGACCTGGAAGGACATTGTCATATGCCGATGATGTTTTAGTGTATCGTCAGAGTAAGAATAGAGAGCAGGTTGCTGCGGAACTACAAACCGAACTCAATCGCATAAGTACTTGGTGTGATGAAGCTGGGGCAATGGTCAACCCTACAAAGGCAACAGTGACTTGGTTCTCGTTGAATAATCATATTGTCAACACTCCAACACCAACTGTAAAGCTGTGTTCACAGAAGGTGAAAAGAACTCAGGCAATGAATTACCTGGGGATACGGTTTGATCGAAGCCTTGCTTATAATGAGCACATAGACCAGGTGATAACAAAGGCCAAGCGGGGTTTGGCTGTGATGCGAGTGATGGCGGCAGCAAACTGTGAGCAGCGCGATCTATGTGTTCTGTACGAGGGGCTGGTCATGTCTGTTTTTGAGTATGCAATGGCAATCCTGACTCTCAGCCATAAGCAGATAGAAAGGATGGAAAGGATACAGAATGAAGCTATGCGCATTATTCTTGGATGTACAAGAAACACAGCACGCAGGGCGATGCGCTACCTTCTTGATTTTCCAACTATTGAAGACAGAATACAGATTTGCAGAGCACGTGCCTACCTCAGAGTAAACGCAAACACACAACATCCACTGCATAGTGAAATTATGAAGGTGAAGGGCAGCAGGTTAAAAAGAGTACGGTCGTGGATGGGTCAAGCCGAAGACATTCTTCAACAGGTGTGTTCACTTGAGGACTTAGAACCTGGTGAGGAGTGGGTACAAGTGCCAACAGATTTCTGCACATCCTTTTCAGTTTGCATCCAACTAGATAGAAAATGCAGACAAGAAAATCCGGCTGCTGTGGAGGCTGAAGTACAAGCGTTGATTTTCGAGAATTCGCTAGACAGTGATGCTGTCATCTACACAGATGGGTCGGTCGTCCGACATGTGAGAAGCTCATGGGCCTTTACGGCTCGGGCCGGAGGGAGAATTGTGAAGGAGGACTCTGGTGCTTTCACTGAAACCACAAGTAGCCTGACTATGGAAGTCATGGCAGTAAGTAAAGCAATAACATGGCTCGAGACACAGACATTCACTAGGGCATGTTTCCTTAGCGACTCAATGAACATGATCAAGAGGATAGAGGAGGGGTCGATCCGAAGAGAATGGTTGCTGTCCTCTGGAGCGGTCTCGGCTGGCAAAGATTAGTTTCATCTTCGTGCCAGGGCATGCGGGAGTACAAGGAAATGAGCGGGCTGACAAGCTCGCAGGTGAGGCTACGGTGGAGGGCGGACGCGCCATGGACCAGGCTGACATTCTGAATGCTCTACGAGAATTAAGACTTTTGCGTGAACCAAGTGATGACTGTGAATCTACAACCATGGCCAGACTGCGAGAACAGCAAATTAAAAGAGGGGTGGCCAAACAAGAACCTACGCAGGAAGCCAAAGAAAATTCATAAACCAACACAGAACTGGTGTCGTTAGCCGCTACACGCTGCGGGATTTGCTGAGGAGGAAATCCGAGCACTTTGGACTGAATGGCTCGATGTGCAATGAGGATGAACTGTCAACTAACTAACTAACTAACTAACTAACTAACTAACTAACTAACTAACTAACTAACTAACTAACTAACTAACTAACTATCTATCTATCTAACTAACTAACTAACTAACTAACGAACGAACGAACGAACGAACGAACGAACTAACTATACGTAACATTTAGCAATCCTCATTTTTAATGTGTTGTTAATCTCTCTAGATGTTAATACTGATTTCATACCGGTGAAAGCATTTTTGGCCATTATTATTCTCTTTTTGATGTCTATTTCACTTCTGCCATCATCTGTTATTATGTGTCCAAGATAGGAAATACTTTTTACTTGTTCTATTAACTCCCCTTTCTCTGTGACGCTCATTGATGCCCTTTACTTTCCACTGCTAAATATCATAGTTTTCGTTTCTTGGATGTTAATAATTTGGATGTTTTCTGTACTGAATTCACATATGCCTAGTTGTCAAATTCATGTTATAATTTGCAGAATACAGCAGTATTGATGCGCCTTTCATGCACCCTTTAGGTTCAGGCAAACTTATGATCTTTATACATTTCCATTCTCCATGTGAAATTTTTTCAAAGTTAGTTGAGAGAAAATGTACCCCTTTTCATGAGGTTTGATATACATTTAAAGTTGAGTTGAGTCAAGAGCCGACATCACAGCATTAGGGATATTCTCATATCTGCTTTGTCCTCATCCTCAACAGCCAGCGAAGAGTATCAATAATAGTGGTACCAGTTGCAGTCTGATTATGTGTACGTTTGGCCTTTCCTCGGAGTACTGAATGTCGTCCAGATCCTCAGGTCACTACCTGCCACACCATTCTTTCCTGGCCTAAACAATTGATCTGTTACTCCCCACGACAGATGTGAAACCAAAGTTCCCTGACCACGTCTGCCTGATCATGCTATAATCTCAACCCAACTTTGCCAATCCAGCACCTATTAAAGTTTACAAGCCCGTTAGTTCCAAGAGTATTTATTCAACAATTTCCGTAAAAAGCCTCTTTTAAAGCAGACTGTAAAGAAGGACGTTGGAACCTCATGAAAAATATTCTTCTGTGTATATTGGGACTGTACACACCACACTTCTGCCAGCGATAGAGCCATTGCTGGAAGTTTTTCATAAAGGCTTCTTTGGAAATTCGTAATACCGCCTACCGCGATCTACACACAGCTGTGGGCGATTTGGCAGCAAACTGCATTGCTTTGGTTTTTTACAAGTGCCGGTCGTTCAGAAAGCAATGGCAAACTAATGAATGAAAAGTACCAAGAAATTACAAACAGCCAAAAATGCTGGGTTTAACTGCGACGCCCTGTAAAGGATATGCAACTAACTTCTTTGGAAATAACCGTAGGGATCCGCACAATGCATTCTCGTTATTGACATCGGGCCCTTACAGCGGCATGTTCAGCTCGTGGGGCAGCCAAAAATAGCAAGGAGCTGTGTCAGGAGAGTAGGGTCCCGGCGAACAAGAGGAATATTGCCTTTGACCAAGAAAGTCTGAAACAGATGAGAGAAATGGGCTTTTGGGTTGTCACACTGGATCTGCCAAGTTCCGATTACTCACAGGTGTGTTCGTTAGAACTTTTCGCATCTGATCTTATTAACTTTCTACTATCGGAATAACTGGCCCATGATCGCAGTCTCCCAATTTTTTTGCAAATATATGTGTATTATTCACATACAAAGTCCGGTGAGTGGAAGGCGGAATTTTGCGTGAAGACATTGTGCCATGACTTTCAGCAGAACGAACGAAAGAACTTTATTTTGAAAGGGTTAAAAATTGGGCACGCAGGCCAGTCTGACATTCTGTCCTTCTTATTTCTCTGCTCTCATACATTATTTCATTCGTGCATCATTTATTAAGCAAATCAACAGCAGAAACAATATGCATTATATACGCATGGAAAATGCGTGTTTTAGTGTCACTCACTAAAACTATATATTGACTACTTCTTCTTCTTCTTCTTCTTTTTCTTCTTCTTCTTCTTCTTCTTCTTCTTCTTCTTCTTCTTCTTCTTCTTCTTCTTCTTCTTCTTCTTCCTCTTCCTCTACTTCCTCTTTCTCTTCTTCTTCCTCTTCATTTTCTTCTTCTTCTTCTTCTTCTTCTTCTTCTTCTTCTTCTTCTTCTTCTTCTTCTTCTTCTTCTTCTTCTTCTTCTTCTTCTTCTTCTTCTTCTTCCTCTTCTTCTTCTTCAGCGTTCCGAGCCATTGAGGTTCTTTGCTGCAGATACAATCCGTCTCCATTCGTCTCTCTGGTTGACCTTCTCTTGCCATGTCAATTAGTTTAGTTTAGTTTAGTCGACGGATCAACATCACAGCACACGGGTGTAACCCATAAGTGCCCCGCTCTCTTCCTAACTCAATTCTGAGTCTGGAGAAACTCAACTTAGTGCACGAACTCCGTAGCACCGGCGAGGATCCTTAAAATACTTGGGTAGATTTTTAACTTGAAATTTTTCGAATTTCCATGTCAATTATAATTAGCTAAGGTAAATGAAACATACCACAGTTAGGGGAATGTTTATTATTCAAGTTTCCTTTGAAGAAGGATTTGGGTTAATAGAGTGGTTAATTGGGGGGGGGGGGGGGATCTTGCCAGTCCTCCAACTGGTCTCCCTCGTGGCCCACACCGTCATACCCTCTGCTCCGTGAATTCCTGGCCAAACCACCACTGACCCAAAGTTGTCCTTTACGTGGGATGTTGTCTAGCACAAGTGGACAATCGTTGGGGCAGGAGTAGTTCAGTGGTTTTAACTCTGTAGTTTCTACTTAGAGATGTAGCTCATGTAGCACTTGGTATTCTGACTCCTCCATAAATGTATCTGTCTGCCACGCAGCTGCTCCCTACGTATATAATTAGGTATTAAGTAATTTCATAAAGAGAGTTAAATCACATTGAGCCGGGAGTGCAGGGAGTTGCTAGCAGGGGCCACGGAAGTGGACATCCAGCAACTAATTCAGGATAATGCTCGCCCGGGTGATGTGATTGTCTACACAGATGGTTAGGTGTTGAGAAGTAGTAGAAGTGCCTGGGGGGTTCTTGGCAAAGGCTAATGGTCGACGTTTAGTGCAGGAGAGCCTGGCATATGATACCACAACATCTAGCTTAAGAATGAAGGTGGAGGCAGTCAGTGCAGCTTTCCGCTGGATGGAGAATACGAGACACACACACATCTGATTGTAACTGACTCAGAAAGCATGCTGAGTAGGGTGAGGACAGGCAAGATTCGTGCAGAGTGGCTTGCTTCGCTTCGGAAGTCACGGGTGGCAAGCATCGTCTGGATCTTTTCTCCGGGGCATGTGGGTGTGCTGGGGAATGAACAGACAGACAGATTGACTGACTCTGCAAAGCTTGGTGGAGTATTGATGCATGATATGGCAGACGTGGTTGCGGCCTTGAGAGGGTGAGAGAGTGGGGTGAGAGATGGGATGAGAGATACGGAGAGAGAGAGAGAGAGAGAGAGAGAGAGAGAGAGAGAGAGAGAGAGAACGAGATTATGGATAACAGAGAGATAGAGAGAGGATGAGACGGGGTGGGAGGGGATATGAGAGGGGGATGAAAGATGGGATGAGAGATATGGACAGAGAGAGAATGAGATTATGTATAACAGAGAGAGAGAGAGAGAGAGAGAGAGAGAGAGGGGGTGAGAGGGTGAGAGAGTGGGGTGAGAGATGGGGTGAGAGATGGGGTGAGAGATGGGGGAGAGATGGGTGAGAGATAGGGTGAAAGATGGGGTGAGAGAGAGAGAGAGAGAGAGAGAGGGGGGGGGGAGGGAGGGAGAACGATATTATGTATAATAGAGAGAGAGAGAGAGAGAGAGAGGATGAGAGTGGGTGTGAGAGTGGTACGAAAGAGGAGATGAGAGATATGGACAGAGAGAGAATGAGATTATGTATATGTCGTATTTTATTTTATAATATATGTCGTCCCTGGGGTGAGGGGAATCAACATCGACATCCTTTTAACCCCATATCACTATCTTGAGGATCTTCTTGATTTTTGTCCACAAAACCCCGTCGGTCCCTGGATCCCCCCTCTCTCTCTCTCTCTCTCTCTCTCTCTCTCTCTCTCTCTCTCTCTCTCTCTCTCTCTCTCTCTCTCTCTCTGTCAATACTGTATCATGCCCCCTCTCACACTTCCCCAAAACAACATACTCAACAACTCTAGCTTCTAAAAATTAATAACACATTAATTTAATGAAGAAAAGTGTATGTATGTGAGAAGTGTATGTGTAGAATGTATGTCGTATAATCTAGTGTGTATGCAGAATCAGACCGAACAGCCAAGGAGCACAGTCTGCTTCATCATCGTACTGGCCACACCACAACACCATATCAGGGACAGAAAACCTCATCCAAGTGATGTGTCTCTCAGGCCAAGTGTCGACTTCTTCAGATAGCTCGTGAACACTCTGGATGCTTGCTCTTCAATAGTGGAAACCGTCCAATATTGATCATCTATTTAACACACAGTGTAACTACTCTGTTCATTAAAGTTCTGTGATCAGAGAATACAACTATTGTTACTGTCACTTTGGAAAACCTAAATGTTCGTATTGCACTTTTCTTAAGATTTCCCTAATGTTAATACACAATGTTACTGTTCCAGGGAGTTATTGTTAATAGTGTTCCTGGTACAGGTGTTATTTACAGTGTCCTGAATTTTCTGTGATGTAACTATCACTTAAGAAAACACACGTATAATCATCATGTCCTGCTCAGCAGAGGCCAGGTTCCTGCGGACCATCTGGGTTATGGGCCCAGTGCAAAAGCCTCTCAGTACCCTCTGTCTTCAATACTAGAACCATCACTTTCTATGACCTTGTTGCTAGCTTCTTGGTAGAATAACGTGGACCAATTGAGTGGAACCTGTTGAATAGAGAACACACTTGGTGAGAGCAACTCCATTCTGACCTATATTAGGTGAGTGAAGGCCACCGGCCGCACTAAAAAAAAAATAACAGAGAATCAAACTCTGTCATAAGGCCGAGGAGCTCATCACTTCGGTCTGAGTCATAGCAAGACAAGGAAAGACTAAAGGAAACGGGTAGAAACCCAGCAGATGCCCTACTGGAGGATCCTACCATTTCACATTCCCTTCATCCCCCCAAACCATCCTCAATCTCTCTAAATATTATCCCACTACATTGTCCTTAACTCACTAAGTTAAATGATATCTCACACCAGCTAGTTTAAGCTACGCGATAGGCTACTGTTGCCGACGCTCTTATAATACGTTCTATCACCGCACAATACTGCACTCTATTCCTAAGACTAAACTAAGTGAGATATGTTTAATAGAATACCATATAGTTATTCCCGTTGTAGATGGAGACTATGAAATCACACACTGGATCGATGTCCGCCGAATTTACATCAACACTAGACACTATAGTCTCTCTCTAAAAAAACAACTAGGAATACTGCACCGGTCCTTAGCACTTCACAACTATTGGTCGACTAACCCAACGTTGTTTATCTGAACCGTCTTCTAAGCTGGGTACCAATGACGTCACAAAACCGTCTAGACGCTAGACCGTCTAGAATCTATTTTTCTCCCTCCTGTTTAGACTGGGTGGAAACAACCCGCCGTCTATTTTGCTTTCATCTGGAAACCTGTTTCCCGTACAACAAAAGTCTTGCCCGCCTGTGAACCAGAGAATAATTTCCCCACATCACAAGATCTAGCCAACTTCTGCCCCGACATTCCGTCTATCACATCAAAGGATGGCTGCCGCCTTGCAGACGGAGGACGCTATAGTCCCTCGTCGCGCAACAACATATTAAAGAAATGCCGACCGTGTGTAGACATTTGTCGCGACTTTTTGTCATCGATAGAAACCTTCAAGTTTTTTAATGTGACAGTATAACAGAGAGAGAGAGAGAGAGAGAGAGAGAGAGGGAGAGAGAGGGAGGATGAGAGGGGGTGTGAGAGTGGGACGGAAGAGGGGATGAGAGATATGGACAGAGAGAGAATGAGATTATGTATAACAGAGAGAGAGAGAGAGAGAGAGGGAGAGAGAGAGGGAGGATGAGAGGGGGTGTGAGAGTGGGACGGAAGAGGGGATGAGAGATATGGACAGAGAGAATGAGATTATGTATAGCAGAGAGAGAGAGAGAGGGAGGGAGGATGAGAGGGGGTGTGAGAGTGGGACGGAAGAGGGGATGAGAGATAGGGACAGAGAGAATAAGATTATGTATAACAGTGAGAGAGAGAGAGAGGGAGGATGAGAGGGGGTGTGAGAGTGGGACGGAAGAGGGAATGAGAGAGAGGGAGAGAGAGAGGGAGGATGAGAGGGGGTGTGAGAGTGGGACGGAAGAGGGAATGAGAGATATGGACAGAGAGAGAAAAGATTATGTATAACAGAGAGAGAGAGAGAGAGAGAGAGAGCGCGCGAGGGAGAGAGAGGGAGGATGAGAGGGGGTGTGAGAGTGGGACGGAAGAGGGGATGAGTGTCAGGTTCTTATATTTAATGATGAATCTGGCTCGCTTAACCTAACATATGCGAGACATACACAGTCACAGAATGATTTGACTGGACACACGGTAACACGAAGTTCAATAGTTTATTTACACTCTATACGTAACACAATCTACTTCGACATGATGTGAATACATTAACACATCCAGTCGATGAAACAATGCACTCACAGACTCAAACCACAGCCGCACAGTCTTCCATCCTCTCACAAGATCTAATAGCAATCGGCATTCAGGCACAGCAACAAATACAAGCCTCTCTCATACAGTGTCTGTCCGGTCCGAAACCCAAGCCTCGTCTGGCGTTTCTCTCCCTGAGCGCTTGCCTTGTGCGATCGAGTCCAGCGGGAACTGCGTGCATCACACTTGCACTGGCTTGACCGCTGTTGGTTACTCTAGCTCACCCACCAACCTGTGGATGGGTACCTGTGGTTGGCCTGGCGCGCGTAGTGACGACGCGGCACAACTATGGGGATTATGACATGCTGCCCACCCCACCGTCATAAAAGGTATGACCTTTTATGTAAGCACTCTGTAACTTTAGGGTTAATATTTTAACCTTGTCAGAATCATCCCATTAGTTGTCGTTAATGCATTGGCATAGATTCAATTGAAATACATGGGTAATGTAGGATATATGTATTCTAACTCAAGTGGTGTCAAACCGTAACACCTCCCAAGTTTCATCCTCTCGATGGATGATGACATATGTTGCAATTGTTGACCCAGTCAGACCGGTAGCACCAGCATTCCATGCAACTACCTCGCAACCAAAATCCAACAAAAATTCAAATACGTCCGAAGACGTCAGGTTAAACTGTAAATCGTCCCAAAATGGGGCGATTTTAACAATAGAGTCCTACCTACTTTGGCAGGGACTCTTCATGTTGGTCTACAACATTAGCCATTTTCACCATGCCCAGCTGATGTCCTCTTGGAGTGTTAAAAAGCTGGAAACACAACGTCTATTTTTATACCTTATACATTACAATCTATTTCGATTTACTGCCCTTTGGTGTAATCTTAGACAACACTTACTTGAAAGGGAAATAATTTAAACATGTATCACATACAATAAATTTAATTTATCTATTTATTTCTCAGCGTCATCGCTTGATGCTTCTTTACAATAGCGAAATAAGTGTCGCTACTGTGAACAAGTTGATCAAGATATGATTCTCAGATTACAATACTACAAAAATCGTAATACACAATTCGCGTATTTTGAAATTGTGTTTCACAAATATTTTACATGCGTCATTGCTTTTTGGATTTTTGTTTATCGTCTGCTACACTTTTTGTATCAAATTCTAACTCTCCGGAAGTACACACGCAACGCTGCTATAAACGAAAAACGAAAGTTCTTCACACACATGTTCCGCAAGGATGTAATAATACTCGGAATGTCAGGTTGATTTCACTAGTTGGTGTGTTCGATGACCTGGTAATAACACACTTGTTCCGTATGGATATAATCGGAAGGTGAAGTAGTTCTTAGCAAGCCTGTGTGTTCGATGTTTCGTTGCTAACTTCTGGATTACACTGTTTTAAGGTAGTTTAAATGTCACAGTTTGTTTCAATCACTCGTACGATTCACTCGGATTAAAATATCGCTGGATACGTATTGTTGACAGGTCCCACGGATAACTTAAATTGTTCACTTGAGGTAAGTAATGAACACTTGTGGCACTGTTCTCTGTCCGTATTTACAATTAATAATGTTCACTTTCTACCACATACTACGCACTTATACAACACAATTATCATATTATAAAATATATCATTATTTACACTGGGATCTGGTCCCTATCACATACTTCACAGCTTCTCTGAAAAACTTCATTACTGGCTGTGATGGTCTGAGTGTATTGACACACTGCACTCAGACAATGGCTGGCTACTGGGTATCCTCGGGACAACGTTACAAAAGATCAGCTAATGTATTTAGCTTGCCTGGGATATGCCTTACTTCAAAGCTATAATCTTGGAGCACCAGAGACCATCGAGCTATCATGTGGTTGGTCGGGGCCCCTGATGTAATAATCGTCAAAGGGCTGTTATCTGTTTCCACAATAAAGTGTCTCCCAAGGAGGAATCTGGACAATTTTGTGATGCCAAAAATAAGAGCTAGGGCCTCTTTTTGAGGTGTGGACCATTTTCGTTCTCTTGCTTTCAGCTTTCGGCTTAGGTAATATACAGGGTGGAGAATGGCGTCATGTTCCTGTAATAATACCGCCCCAATCGCCACGGAGCTCGCATCTGTGCGCAATCTGAAAGGAATATGCAAATTTGGCAATTTGAGAATAGGATTCTTTGAAGTATTCTCGGAAAAATAGGACAATACCTTATCAAATGCAAGTTTTAGGCATTCGTTGTTCACAATCTTATTTGGGTGTTCTTTTTTTAGTATGTTAGTAAAACTTTCAGTCAGTTCAGCGAAATCTGGTATGAACTGTCTGTAGTAATTCAGTAGTCCTAATACACTTCTGACTTGTTTCTTCGTAGTCGGAAGTGACAGTTTTAGAATCTTTGACATGATGTTGTCGTCAGGTGTGACAAAGCCATTAGAGATTTTATATCCCAAAAAGGAGATTTCTTGGTAGGCTATGTCAACTTTGGCAGGTTTAACTGTCAGTCCGTGTTGTCTAATGCGGTAAAATGTCTTCTGTAATGTCGTTATATGATCTGTCATTGTCTTTGTGTGTACACAAATGTCGTCCATGTACGAGATGATATTCGTTATGTCTGTCAGTAATAGTCTGGTCATGCGTACGAATGTTGCGGGTGCATTTACTAGTCCGAATGGTAATTTGCACCATTCGTACAGTCCCCAAGGTGTGGCAAATGCTGTCAAATGTCTGCTCTGTTCGTCTACCGGTATTTGCCAATAACCTTTTGTCATGTCCAGTTTCGTAAAGTACCTAGAGTCTGTCAGTTCTGTCAGTAGTTCTTCACAGTTGGTCATTGGTTCTAAATCCAACTGTGTAATCTTATTTAAACGTCTGTAATCTACACAGTCTTATTGTTTTGTCCTTTTTGCGTACTAGGACTATTGGAGAGCAAAAATGTGACTGCGATCTTCTGATGATGTGATTCTTTTCTAAATCTATAATTTCTTGATGTAGTTGTTCTTTGTAATGTATGGGAATGGAGTATGGTCTGCATTTTATTGGTGTGCTGGATGTCAAGGTGATGTGATGGTGTACTAAGTCTGTCTGTCCTGGTTGGTTAGAAAAGATGGTCTTGTAGTCCTGTATTAATTGTCTGCAACTGTCAGTCTCTGCTTGTGTTAACTGAGGGTTGATCTTAATGTCTTGTAAACACTTTGTCGTGTCTAGTGCTGGTGTTGGTATTTCGTCTGTCTCTTCGTCGTCTTCATGGTCAATTATGGTGGTGCTGGCTGCTGTCTCGTCTTGGTCTTCGTCTCTGTTGTAGTATGGTTTTAGCATGTTGACATGGAATATTTTATGTTTGTCTTTGACTGCAATTTCATAGTCAACTGTCGAAATCTGTCTTAGTACCTTGAATGGTCCCTTGCCATGAGTCTGTTAGTAAATGTCGGTCGCTCGGTAGAAGAAGAAGAACGTCCTGTCCAGGTGTCAGCGTTATCGTCCTGTTTCCTCTGTTTGCGTATTGTCTGTAGATTGCACCAGATTTCTTAAGTGCTTCTTTAGCTATAATACAGGATCTCATTATTCTTTCACGCAATGATGTTACATGCTCAGTATGATGGTATGGGTCTATTTACAGGTGTATTTTCCGTTAACATGGAGTTATATATATATAATGGGCCGCGTGGTTTGGCACCATACACAAGCTCAAATGGTGAAAACCCAGTGCTGGCATGCGGAACTTCACGATAAGCAAACAATATAGCAGGCAAATAGGTATCCCAGTCTTCGGGATGTTCTTCTGTGACTTTAGCTAGCATATGCTTTAAGTCCCCATTAATTTTCTCTATAATCCCAGTGGAGTGGGGATGATATGGGCTGTTAAAGCATTGCTTAACACCTAGCATTTTGGTGAAAGCTTGCGTTGCTGTCGCTATAAATTGACTTCCACGATCAGATAGAATAGTGTCAGGGAACCCTACTCTTGAAAATATATGGAAGAAAACTTCCATCACTTCCTTTGCAGTTATGTTCTTTAAGGGAATCGCTTCTGGCCATCGACTACAGAGATCAATTGTCGTCATTATGTATTTGTTACCTCTAGATGTAACGTGATTTAGAGGACCTACAATGTCAACTGAGATCTTCTCAAAGGGTCTACTGGCTAAATCTGTAATCTGTAATTCAGCCTGTGGGTGTTTACCCTTTTTCACCAGTTTTTGGCAGATGTCACAAGATCTACAATATTGTTTTGTGTCATTGCAGAACTTTGGCCAATAAAACTGTGTTAACAATCTAGATCTTGTTTTTGAATATGCCATATGCCCTGCAAAAGGTATATCGTGTGCAAGATGTAAAGCCTGTTTACGGTAATCAACTGGCAGTACCGTTTGCTCTGTGGTATGGTTGCCTCTGGTATAATACCTTGTGAGGATACAATTTTTAAGAGCAAAATGCCATCTTGCATTTTTGGTTAACCTTGGCTTTTGGCCTATCAGATTAAAATATTTACTTAATGATGGATCAGCCTGTTGGGCTTCTATTGAGTTATCCTTTATGGTTTTCAAAGGAAGTAACACTAGGCTAAGCATTTGTAGTGCCTCAGTTTGATCAATTTGATCTTGCACTCTAGACGCAGATCTAGTCACTGCGTTAACGTTATCGGTTTTT
>JACEFZ010022442.1:0-13080 GCA_014155875.1 Cepaea nemoralis | reverse complement strand
GCATATAGATGTCAAAGTCCTCTAAAAGTACTGGAGAGTTTTGGTTATAGACCATAACTCTAGGAAGAGAAAATCCCAACTGCACCTCACTGTGGTAGAGGATGGGAAACACACTACGGTGTGGCTAACACAGCTCTGTGGGAGTATCCACCGGAATAAGTGGACAACTCTGCAGCTGAGCAGAGAAGGGCACTCACTTGTCCTGACAGTCGGAAATTCCTGTCAAAGGCAGGGTTAAAATACCACCATGTGGATGTGGAAGTCAAGGGAAAACCACCGCATTATCTTCCCAAGACTTCATGGCAAACCATATTTCAGAGTTAGTGAACAACGTTAATGGCTGTCTTAGGACATCCTTGTCCGGTAGGGACAGTCATGAGCCACAGATGACACCAGACCGTCATCCAGCTACTGATGGCAAAACCATAACTAAAATAAATAAATTTAGAGTAGGAACAACAACAAAACTTTATTTTGAAAGGGTTAAGAATTGGGCACACAGGCCCATCTATAGGGCTGTACCGGATTCAAATTTTTGAAATCCGGCCGGAGCCGGATTTGGCCGGATTTATGAAGTGAGATCCGGCCGGAGCCGGAGCCGGATTTACAAATAAAAAAATAAAAATAAAATAACATACTACATCACTTGACTTAGGTGAGTGGAGTCACTCGACTGTTCATTACTGCAGTTCATTACTATAGACATGACAATGATGACATATACTCATATTAAATCATTTAAATGTAAAATAATTATATTCACAGTAGAATAAGTAATTAAGTAATATTAAGTTCCATAAGTTCAAGATGAAACATAATACATAAGCACATAATGCTAATTTAGTAATTTTAATTGTTAGTTTTTCAGTTTCAGTTTTTAGTTTTCACATTGTTTTCAGTTGGCAAATTATCAGCTCAGTTACAACTCACAACAACAGTACACTGAACAGATTGAATTTATTGAAATACATTCATTTAGTAATTTCACTATTTCAGTCAGTCAGTCTTCATTATGGCTGTGAAGTTGAACTCTCAGAGTCAAGAAGAGACGAGTTGTATTTCAGGAAAATCAACGTCTCCGCATTTTCTGGTAAAAGGCTACTACGGTGGTCAGTGATAATGTCTCCTGCAGTACTGAACAGCCTTTCCGATGGCACACTTGTAGGTGGTGGTGCAAGAAATACCTGCGCCAGTCTAGCCATGCTTGCAAACCTTTGCTTATTGGCATGCCACCATGAAACTGGATCTGACTGTCGAGTTTGAAGTGGCTCTGACAGGTACTGTGTCACCTCAGTGTTAATGCTGTTGCCTTCGGCACTTGCAGAACGATCTGTGGTGGGATTTTCCTCGACAATTGTGTCAAAACAGCTCCATAGGCTGGACTCGTACTGTGTGGCAATGCTCACAGAAGTCAAAACACTAGTACTACTACTTCTAATAGTAGCTGATGGATCCTGTGGACTGACTGTGTTTGCTGAATCAATAATGGAGTTAGCTGCTAACAGCAGATGGGCTCGTGCATCACTTCTACCACGTTCGGAGAAGAAGCACAGCTTGAATCGAGGATCCAGTAGTGTGGCACAGGTGTAAATACTGTTGGATTCAATGTCCGCAAATCTGCTGCTAACAGCTTCAAGCAGGGCTGCTTTCATGGTTTTGATCCCAGCATCACTACCTTCTTTCTGGAGGAAAGCCATGAGTGTTTTCACTAATGGGATCACAACTGATATTGATGCCTGAGCTGCACTTATTTCACGTGTGATTTCTTCAAATGGTGCCAAAGTAGCTACCACATTCTCCGTGACTGCCCACTGTTGTGCCGTTAGCCCAGTTACCGAATCAATTTCAAAATTTTCAACACAGTACAGGCTGATGCTGCGCCGTTGTTCTAACAGACGTCGTAACATATAGAACGTTGAGTTCCATCGTGTTGTCACGTCCTGGATAAGCTGATGTTGTGGTAGGTTTAATTCATTTTGAAGTTCATGCAAACGACTGGTTGCTGAAGAAGAGTGTTTGAAATGTCCTACCAATTTTCTTCCAGTACTGATGATGCCAGCAACATACTTTTGACTCAAAAGACCATCACGCACACACAGCTGCAGTGTGTGTGCAAAACATCCAACACTTGAATAGCTGCCATCACGAAAGCATTTGGCAATGTTGAATGCATTGTCTCTCACAACAACATGGCACTTCTCACGTGCAATTGACCACTCATCCAGCATCATTTCAAAATGTGCAAGCAAGTTTGTGGCCGTGTGATGTTCATCACATGCAGTACAATGGAAGACTACACTGCGGAGAACGAAGGAGTCTGTTAACCAATGGCCAGTGAGGCCCATAAATGACTGAGTGGTGTGTTCAGCTGTCCACGTATCTGTTGTGAATGATATGTAATCAGTGTCAGATATCATTGCTGCAATTTTTACCTTCAGACGTTTACACATGTCAGGAATGATATGTTCAGCAAAGTACTTTCTTGAAGGCAATTCATACCTTTATTCCATTGTATGCATCAACTCTGTGAAACCTGGTCGTTCCACTACTTGAAAAGGCTCCATATCTATGGCTATCATTCGGGCTACGGCAGCATGAATGCGTTTAGCATTGGGACTGTTGATGTCCCAAATTTTGGCCCGGTCCCATGCCTGCACAATTGACTGCTGGGTACTGCTGCTTGCTTTGTGCAAACACGGTCCCAGATTCATCATAGATGTGGTCGCCAATACACTGTCCTTCAGTGATGCTTTCTTTTCCATCATTTCGTCATAGCTTTTCTTGTGCATCGATCGCAAATGGGTCTGCATTGATGATGTTGAGAAGTCTTTGGGGCGATCTGATCGTCCACGCGATAACTGTTTGTCACACAACTTACATATTACCGTCGCTGAATCATCGTCTTTAACCTTGAAGTAATCCCAAACGGCGCTGTATGACTTAGATTTTGATGCCATTTTATTTTATGGGCAAGACCAAAGAAATTTACGAAAATAAATAGTCAAGTCCCACAAACTCATGAAGTAATGCACCATTAAAATTCAAAATGAGTGTTTTTTTCTTAAAATTCTTATTTACATCAGTGAGAAATAGTAAACCGGAAGTGCTACTGTGCTATTGCCTAAAATTCGACGTGGCCTCATGAAACATGTACAGAAAATTCACGTGACTAGGCAACACAAATCCGGCCTAAATCCGGCAAAACTGGACCGGAGCCGGAGCCGAAGCCGGATTTGTAAAAATGGCCGGATTCCGGATTTGCCGGAGCCGGAGCCGAAATCCGGTACACCCCTACCCATCTAACATTCTGCCCTTTTATCACTCTCTTTCATACATTATACCATTCACGCATTATTCAAGGCTAACTGAAAACAGCAACAATATAAAAGATATGCATTATAAAAGCATGTGGAAAATGAAAAATCAATACTACACAACTCAGTAATAGTAATAACTGGTGTGGCACTTGTTATTAGCTATGTGGAATATACTGGCCTACCAAAAGGGGACTGGCTGTTATACTAGGGTTTTATTATTATTATTATTTCTATTATTAAGGGGGAAGATAATCTGTACTGAGATAATGTTCAAATAATTTGCGATATGTATATGGATTGGTGATGTCTTTTATTTCATGTGGAAGATTGTTCCACAGCTGAGCTGCAGTGTACGTTAAGCTTGTTTTGTATAAGTCTATCCTGGGCTTTGGAATGTGTAATATATTTAATCGTTTACTGTGTCTAGCATTATATTCAAACAATGGCCAAAGGTAATTTGGGGCATTCCGATGTAGGATTTTGTGAATTAGTTTGGCCTTATTGAAAAGCAGACGTTTGCGAAGTGGTAGTAACTGAAGGCGTTTATGCAGACTAGGATTGTCAGTTGAATGTTTGCTATAAATTAAACTCATGGCCCGTTTCTGGAGCGAGTAAAGTCGCTTGGTGCTTGAATTGGAACAACTGTCCCAGATTGTAGAGCAGTAGTCAAAATGTGTCTGTATGTGAGACGTATAGAATATTTTCCTTGTGTCCTCATCAAGGAAAATTTTAATTCTGGCGAGTTGGTAGACCTTTTCCGCTGTTTGTTTAGTGATCGCTTGAACGTGAGGATTAACCCTTTACCGGGCAAAATGGCCATTTGCGGCCGATGCCTTTAACCCTTTACAGGGCAGACGATTGTCCGTTTTGTAGCCCTGAACGGGCAAGATTTTTTCAGGTTCTGTAAAAATTTCGGATCGCGATAGTAAAAACATCACAAACAAGGTGTTAGTCACCCGATTTTAGTTAAATAAACAACACAATGAAGGGAAAAGCATGCAGAATATGTTACTCACGTGATTGTTGCCGGTAATCCATATATGAACACAAATATTTACGAAATACGGCATGTTGTTTGTGATTTTCCGTCATCTATACGGCAATTTACAAACACATTTTCAGAATCATAATCACTTTCTTTAAAGTCCGACTCACGACTGCTAATGCAAAGTAACGCTTTGCACTGATATCTAGCTCCGATTAATAATCAACTTCGTGCCCTTTAATGTCATTTAAATTGAACAGAGCGAAATCTCGGCTATCACTTGAAGAATCGCCGAAATCCATTTTGAAAAACAGCGTAAAACTCCCAAAAACTATCAAAACAAGTCCGTAAAAGTCTGTTCAAAGTCATTGTAGCGTGTTTACAAATGGCGGCCACGTTGTCAAGCTATGGGCGAAAGTGAAAGTAGCCGACGGAAGTGTCGGAAAGCCGAGAGATCGCGTTTTTACAATGCACAATAGTATCGGCCGTTACGCTCGTATTTAGAGACCGGCCGGTAATGGACGCTACGCCTTGTAAAGGGTTAACGAGCAAATCGGCAGATTCCGTCCCGATACTATTATGCATTGTAAAAACGCGATTTCTCTGCCTTACGATACTTCCGATGGCTACTTTCACCGATAGCTTGACAACGTGGCCGCCATTTGTAAGCGCCGACTATGAATTTGAACGGACTTTTACTGACTTTTTTGGATAGTTTTCGGGGTTTTTACGCTTAGTTTTTCAAAATGGATTTCGTTGATTCTTCTAGTGATAGCCGAGATTTCGCTAGGTTCAATTTAAGTGACATTAAAGGGCACGAAGTTGACTATTAATCGGAGCTAGATATCAGTCACAAAGCAGTTACTTTGCATTAGCAGTCTGAGTGGGACTTTAAAGAAAGTGATTATGATTCTGAAAATGTGTTTGTAAATTGCCGTATAGATGACGGAAAATCACAAACAACAAGCTGTATTTCATAAATATTTGTGCTTATATATGGATTACCAACAACAATCACGTGAGTAACATATTCTGCATGCTTTTCCCTTCATTGTGTTGTTTATGTAACTAAAATCTGTTGACTAACACCTTATTTATGATGTTTTTACTAACACAACCTGAAATTTTACCGAACCTGAAAAAATCTTGCCCGTTCAGGGCTAAAAAACGGACAAGCATCTGCCCTGTAAAGGGTTAAAGGTTAGGTTTCTATCAATGATGAGGCCTAATGTTTTGTGCTCAATTACACTTTCTACTGGCATGTTATCGATGTGAAGTTGAAGTGATCTGTGTGAATTTAGAGTTTGAAGTCTTTGTCTGGTTGTTAATAACATAAATTTTGTTTTAGTGATGTTAATTTGCATACATGCATACATGGAATGTTAGGACATTAAATGAGCTAGTGCCATATAGTGAGTGCAAACGAGAATGACGTCATATAAATTAGAGAGAAATCCTCAACGCCAAAATATGATAAAAACTAAGGGACGCGTTTGAAACAACAAAAACGTCACATAGCAATTAGGGCAACAACAGACAGACTTGCGGGGACATCTAACCAAGAAGGCAGTGCAAATTTTATGAGTGAAACATTGGCGTGGCAATGGATCAGAGTTGGCATAAAAATCAGTGGCTGGACTTATAACAGCAGTGAGGCATGCTACAAGATATCGCCACAAAAGTAACAAACCTGCAAGCAGAGAAACTAGACAGATTGTACTTAGAGCGGCGAGTCGAACACCACCGAATGAATGGACAGAAGGTCGTCTGCGGACGAATAGAAACCAGGTTTGTCTTCTATTCATGTATAGTCATATGAAATGTTCTTAAGCCCCGCCCTGGTGTTACAGGCCCTTAGAAAATATGAGATTGTAATGTTTAATGAAGAAACCGGTATACATTGGAACCAATAAACAGCATTATTTATTATTCAGAGCCCAGAGTCTGCTTCATCCATCATGTTCAAAGTTACGGCGCCAATTGCTCTTTGTTCTACAATTTCTTATATGCATACCGTTGGATTATTTGGAATTACTGTTACTATCATGATCCTTTAATCAGCGGTTTGGCAGCTAGGAAAGTTGAAAAATGTTCTAAGAGAGATGGATAGCATGAAAATGAATATACTAGGCGTAAGTGAGATGAGATGGAAGGGATCGGGCAAAATTATAGCTGACAACCACATAATAATCTATTCTGGAGGGGATACACATGAAAAAAGTGTAGGAATAATATTGGATGAAGAAACAGCCAATTCAATTAATGGATACTGGTGTAATTCAGATAGAGTTATTATGGTAATAATCAAAGGTAAACCAATAGATATATTATACAAGTATATGCACCAACAACAAGCAGTAGTGATGAAGAAATACAACACTTTTACAACAAAATAGAAGTGATGGCTCAAATTGGATCACAAGAAATAAAAATAATACTTGGAGATTTTAATGCAAAAGTAGAAATGGGGAAAATGGAGGATGTAGTGGGGAATTATGGTTTAGGTATAAGAAATGAAAGAGGAGAAAAACTAATAGAATGGGCAAATATCAAAGATATGATAATTGAAAACACATGATTGAATAACCATAAAAGACGACTATACATATGGAAAAGCCCTGATAAGAAAATACACAACTAAATTGACTAAATACTAATTAATAAAAGATTTAGAGATGCTTTAATTAATGTAAAGACA
Organism: Cepaea nemoralis; assembly: GCA_014155875.1. NCBI lineage: Eukaryota > Metazoa > Mollusca > Gastropoda > Stylommatophora > Helicidae > Cepaea > Cepaea nemoralis. The sequence goes on along the minus strand of JACEFZ010022442.1, from coordinate 6,080 downwards.
ATGCCTGGTGCTGACTGTAATAGTGATCATGTATCACTATGCAGACAAACAAAAGTAAGATTAAAGAGAGGGGAATAAATGATTAAGAACGTGAGACTTAATAAAGAGGTTCTGAAAGTAGGTAAAGAAATTCAAGAATACAGAGTGACTGTGAAAAATGGGTACAATGCAATAGCTAAAATACAGAGTATAAATGAACAATGGGAAATGTTAAGGGACTCTATTCATCAAACTAGCAAAGAAATATTATCCAAGAGAAGCCAAATAGCTAAGAAAAAATGGATGAATGAAGAAATCTTAATGCTGGTGGATAAAAGAAAACAGAGTAAAAATGACAAACAAGAATATGCTAAGATAAATGAAGAAATAAAAGATAAATGTGTGAAGGCAAAAGAAAGTTGGTTAAATGAGCAGTGCAAAAAAAATTGAATTAAATTCCATTAATGACACAAAAAATATGCACAGACAAATCAGTGAGCTTATGGGAAGAAAAATAAGAATAAATACAGGGTGTTTGAAATCAAAAACAGGAAAGATATTATTGGAGGAAGGTGCTATAATGAAGAGGTGGAATGAGTATATAAGAGAATTATATGATGGAGAAAGGGAAGAATTAACAGAAGAAAGAAACTTAGAAGGTCCACCTATTATAGAAGAAGTCGCTGACACTGTAAAACATATGAAGAAAGGAAAAACAGCTGGGTCAGATGAAATCACAATAGAAGAATTAGAAGTATTGGGAGAATTGGAGTAGATATATTAACCAAAATGCTAAATGATATTTACAGCAGTGGATATTTACCCAGTGATATGCTGAAATCTGTATTTATAGCTATACCAAAAAGACCAGGAGCAATTGAATATGAAGATTTTCGTACAATTAACCTCATAAACCATATAACTAAGCTTCTACTCAGAATCATAATAAGAAGAACCAGAAAGAAAATAATAATGGAAATTATAGTGAAGAACAGTATGGATTTGTAGAGGGAAAGGGCACAAACAATGCAATATATACATTACAGACACTAATAGAAAGGTCAATAGAGAAACAGAAAGACATATATTTGTGCTTCATAGATTATACTAAGGTATTTGATAAAGTAAAACATGATGAACTGATTAAAATGTTGGAAGATATCAAGATTGATGGGAAAGATTTAATAATAATAAAGAATATTTACTGGAACCAAGTAGCAGCAATTAAAATTGAAAATAAAGAGGATAGTTACAAACAGATAAAGCTAGGAGTATGACAGGGGTGTGTCTTGTCACCAGATCTCTTCTCCCTATATAGCGAAGTAATAATGAGAGAGATCAAAGAGACGCCAGGAATACTAGTTGGAGGTTATAATATAAATAATATATGCTATGCAGATGACACAGTATTGGTGGTAGATAATTCAACAGACCTACAACAATTGCTGGACATTGTAGTAACAGAGAGTGCTAGGAAACAGCTCTCCCTGAATATCAAGAAAACAGTAACAATGGTGATATCAAAGAAAATGGTGACACCAAAATGTGAAATAGAAATAGAAGGGAAAATTCTTAACCAAGTGGATCATTTTAACCCTTTACAGGGCAGACGCTTGTCCATTTTTTAGCCCTGAACGGGCAAGATTTTTTCAGGTTCGGTGAAATTTCGGGTCGCGTAAGTAAAAACATCACAAATAAGGTGTTAGTCAACAGATTTTAGTTAAATAAACAACACAATGAAGGGAAAAGCATACAGAATATGTTACTCACATGATTGTTGTCGGTAATCCATATATGAACACAAATATTTACGAAATACAGCATGTTGTTTGTGATTTTCCGTCATCTATACGGCAATTTACAAACACATTTTCAGAATCATAATCACTTTCTTTAAAGTCCCACTCAGACTGCTAATGCAAAGTAACGCTTTGCACTGATATCTAGCTCCAATTAATAGTCAACTTCGTGCCCTTTAATGTCACTTAAATTGAACCTAGCGAAATCTCGGCTATCACTTGAAGAATCGACGAAATCCGTTTTGAAAAACTAAGCGTAAAAACCCCGAAAACTATCAAAAAAAGTCTGTAAAAGTCCGTTCAAGTTCATAGTCTGCGTTTAGAAATGGTGGCCACGTTGTCAAGCTATCAGCGAAAGCAGCCGTCGGAAGTATCGTAAAGCCGAGAAATCGCGTTTTTACAATGCATAATAGTATCAGACGCAATCGGCCGATGTGCTCGTTAAAGGCATCGGACGGAAATGGACGTTCTGCCTTGTAAAGGGTTAAATACCTAGGGGCATTTATAACATCAGATGGAAGATGTACAATAGAGATTAACCCTACCAGACCTGAAGCCCTAACCCTAACTGTCCCCTATACCTGGGCTCCTGAGCATTAAAGAGAAAAAACCAACATGATGTAGAAAAATGTTAGTTACATGCAAACAAGTGGTTAGAATAAGATGTAACTTGGAGACATTGTAGAAAATAGGTCTACCTTTCATCTAGCGCCAATATTCCACCTTTGTGTACCAATCCAGTCTGAATAAACCAAAGTATCGATCACCTGTTGGACTGTGAAAAGCCTAGACCTACTTCGCTTTCTTGTTGAAGTGCTTGGTTCATCAATCGCTCGTTTCATTGTGAATCTTCACAAATTTTTCGCATTAATCCATACAAAGTCAATTAAAACCTATGGGACAGACATTTGCAATGGCTAAACATGAGTTTTGACCATGATTGGTTGGTTATTTTTAGTTTGTGACGCATATTTATAACGAAAAAGGCAAAGTGCCGAAAATTAGGGACAGCAGTATAGCGGCAGATTCGGAAATTTCTGAAAATCGGTACAGCGGTCTGGTAGGGTTAAGAGCAGAATTTTTTTTTTTTTAAATTTGCATTTCCTTTACAGGACATCGCTGTCAACATCAGCATCTTTCTGCTGATTGTTGATTTCTTGGCAAGATTACGCTCAGCAGTTTGCCATTGCTTTCTGAGTGGCCGGCTCAGTTATCCCGCAAGTCACCAACGTGGGGAGAACCGCTTCCAATTCTCGCACGCTGTGTTATCCTGTTTGGATAAACGAGATTACGGAGAAAGTCGTGTAACCCCTCAGCCAGAGAGACCGGCAAGAGCAGAATAGGGCAAAGAAAAGCCGAATTTCAGAAAATGAAGAGTATCTTATGCAATAAGTCACTGTCACTGAATGTAAGAAAGGGTGCTGAAATGCTATGTATAAACTGAAATTTCCAATAGTAAAGTAACAGGTACATAAACAAAAAAGTAAAGTACCCATTTACATACCTTAAGGTGCATTAGGCATATGGTGCTAAGTATAATTATTAATATGCAGTGATTTTGCTCTTCTTGTAAAGCTGGCTAATTACACTTTACGTTTTTCTTGATTTACTCAGTCTCACAGTACTGGCTGAGCCGTCTATGTGGCAAAGAGGTTAGATGCAACTGATAACCCTGCACACTGAGTTCGAAACACACTAACACAGCTGCGAGTGATTTGCAAGCAGACTGTCTTGCGCTGGTTTCCATACAAAGGTATGAGTCTCAATCATTCAGAAAGCAATAGCAAACTACTAGACGTAAACTTGTCAAGAAATCACAAAGACTTGCCAAGAAATCACAAACAGCCAAAACATGATGGGGGGTGACTGCGATGTCCTGTAAAAGGATATGCAACTAATTTTTTTAACTGGCTGAATGGATGTAAGCTCGGTGACATACATTTCATTTTTATAAATAAAACAGCAAGTTGAGCAACTGATAGAAGAAACGGAGTGACTATTCGCAATGGAATTGCTAATAGAAAAAAATTCTATTCGCAATGGAAGTAGGTCACGTGATTATTCCTATGTGTGTGTCCATATTACAATATCTTGTTGATATATTAACATGTCCTCGGCAGCATAGTGGTTAGTGTCTCCTGCCTGGTACACGGGAGCTCGAGGATCGATTCCCCGCCCGGGGGCAACATTTTTTTTTTTCATTTTCAGGAATTAGGTGACACCAATGCTAGTCTGATGATTTCACTTTAGGCATATGTTTTCTACGGATTTAGTGTATTAGGTGTTGTTTATATTGCTCAACCTGCGCACTTGTCTTTCTGTTCTTATCTGTCCTCTACTTTTGTTGTCTTGGGAAAGGCGCTTAGCCATCCGAACACGAGTTCTCTCTCTCTCGCTCTAAGTCTTGATCTCCCACCTCTCTCTTTCTTGTCTTTACCACTCTTTAATGTCTTTCAATACATCTTTCTCATATCTCTGTCTCTCACACTATCTTCGTTATCTATCTCTCTCCTCTCTCTTTTCCGAAAGCCTGGTGTTTGAATTGCTTTAATCATGTCTCTCTGAGGCGAAGCATGAAGGCCATAGAAAGTGTCAAATTAAGAGAATCATCGCCGCTGCGATATTATCAGGACATAAATAGTAGGACGGTAATGTAAACAAACATGGATGCCTGGTAACAGTAAGTGTACAGAAACGAAAGTTAACAATTCTTGAACTCGCCTGGGGACAGAAGTATTTGTAGGGATCGTTATTTGTATTGGGGATACCAGTTATTCTTGATATTTAAACTTCTTTTTCTTCTTCTTCGTTCATCCGGAGTTTTTTTCGGATGTGATTGCGTTGTGCCTGTTTTGCGCCATTAGCCTGACACATCCGACTTCTGCGGGCATTTGTTGACCGGGTTAACCTTCCCGGGTGATATTTAAACAGGACTAACGTAATGTAAAAATAAAACGGGATGCCAAAAGAACGGACAAAAGTAAGAAGAGGAGCGATTCATTAAAAAATACGGAGAATTCGGCAGAATTAAACTCGCAACAGTGAACATTCCTATTTAAATTAACCACCTTCTTAGACTTCTTAATGGCCCAAACTAAAATTGACTAGTGAGCAGACGCTGTGACATGTCTGTTACTTCCCACAATTCTATTGCGAATATAATTTTTCTCTATTCGCAATGGAGCGATTCGGCCTCTCTAGAAGAAAATCTGCCGGTTATTACAGTAAGTTCAGTAACCGTAACACCTAACAACACTACACGTAAACTGTTCCAATGTTGACAGCTAAATAATAAACTAATAAAGTTACTGCGAACATTTTGCGTTTTGATTTGAGAAGTGTCGACCACAGTCATAGGGATAGTCCATGACGTCGGTTGACGTTTCGTTTTGAATTCCTTCCTAACCTCGCAATAATCTAGATCTCGCAAGTTAATGGACTGCAATAGTTTTACAATGATGTTATTTCACGCAAAATGTTATGTGGTAAAAGCAGAACATACTGAAAATGTTTACATATATTTACAGCTGGTGGATTTACTTACCGACACCTGGCTGTTTTCTACAAAATATAAGATCTGGATGATATGATGCTTCGCCATTGTGAAAGTTACTAGTAACTAGACACTGCCAGATAAATGTCAGCTTGCGATTTCAAATATCGTTTCGTATTTGCTTCTTCAGATTGACTACGAGTTTGTAAGTGAAAGCAGCACCCTCTCGAGGTGGAACTACAAGAAAGCAGACTGGGCAATGTACAAGCATCGCACCAGCATACTGGTTAAAAACCTGAACACTGAGAAGGACATAAATAAAGTAGTTGAAGAGTTTGGGAAATGCATACTACAGGCAGCACGAGAAACAATACCAAGAGGAGCCCGTAAACATTATAAACCCTACTGGAATAGTGAACTGGAACAGTTGCATAATGATGTGGATGTATGTAGAAAACAAGCAGAGGCCAATTCCAACCAAGAGCACCACAATAAATATCAGCACGCAAAAGCCAAATTTCAAAGGGCCCAACTGCAGGCTAGACGGAAAAGCTGGCAGGAGAAAACAGAGCCACTGAACTTTGAAAGAGACACAAGGAAGTTATGGAGGCTAATAAAACAGCTTAACGATGACGGCACAGGGAGAAACTCAAAAATTGCGCTACATAAAGACGGAAACATTTTAACAGGAAAGCAAGCAGCTGACCATTTTGCGGACCCATTCGCACAAGATAACAATATTGAAATTAGTCCAGAGAAACAACAGGAGATTCGAGAGAAATGGCAAAATACAGGACAGAAGGAAATTG
>JACEFZ010022441.1:30000-31548 GCA_014155875.1 Cepaea nemoralis | reverse complement strand
AAAAAATTTATACTTTGGTTTGCCTTTGATTTTGAACTAATAACCCTATCTGAAAAATCAGAAACCATTAATTGATGGGCTGTTTTTTTTGTTTTAATCTTTTTTATTCCTACTCCATTTGCATGTGTATCCCCTCCAAAATTTTAAAATTGTGTGTTGTCGGTTTCATTTTGCCCGTCCCTTCCATCTCATCTCAATTATGCGTATTATATTCATTTTCCTGCTTTCCTTTTCACTTATAACATTGTTCATCTTTCCAAGCTCTTTTAACGCCCTAACATTCCATTACCTATTTTAAATTTATTTTAGTTATGATTTTGTCATCGGTAGCTGGATGACGGTCTGGTCTCACCTGTGACTCATGACTGTCCCTACCGGACGAGGATGTCCTAAGACAGCCATTAACGTCGTTCACTGCCTCCGAATTGTGTTTTGACATGAAGTCTTGGGAAGATAATGTGGTGGTTCCGCCTTGCCTTCCACATCAACATGGGACTGTTATCTCAGCCTTTGACAGTCATTTCCAACTGTCAGGACAAGTGAGTGCACTTCCCGGTGGATATTCGGTCCCCAACGCTGCGTTAGCCACACCATGGTATGTTTCCCATCTTCCACCACTAGGAAGTACAGTTGGGATTTTCCCAAAGTTATGTCTATGTTACAAAACTCTCCTCTACTTTTTTTATTTTATATCTGGAACACGTATTTCAATCTACATTTGTTCATCTCCGTCGAATTTGATATTATCCGATCCCATATGGAGGATAGGCTGGCGATCCGTTAATTCCTCGGAGTATAGTTTGCTTGTGGCCACGGTTTGCTTATGTTTTCCTCATGGGGTTTGTAGTGCATGGTTCCGTCCCTTGGTGACGTGAACTGTGGATTTCATGTGGAATTGCCTATTCGTCTATCTGCGGTGGTCTGTGTTGTGAACTGATTTTTCAAAATTAAAAAAAATAAAAATTTTAAATATAAAAATATGACTGATGCCGGTTGCTGAAATAACTGGTTTACCTTATATAGAAATGCGTGTGCAGCTGCTGTTCTTCTACTGACTGCTGTTTCCATCAACGATGAACTATAGTTCTAATGGCAGACTATTGTATTGGCATAATGTAGAGGCTGTATACATGCTTAAGTGTGAGTGATGTTGTTTTTGAGAGGGTGAAGTCTGTTTCACTTTTCACATGGGGCAACGAGGAGCATATTACATGGCTTCGCTGGCACATGTATGGAGCAATTATGAGAGGACCCGCTGCTGGAAAATCGGAACAGCAAAGAGCTAGGTTTACTTATCGTTCAGAAAGCATTGACAAACGATTGAACGTAAAATTATTCAGAAAATAATCCCGGGGTTGATGGCAAAGGACGTGCATATTATTATATATATATATTAATATATATATATATATATATATATATATATATATATAATATATATATATATATATATATATATATATATATATATATACGCTGAACTATGTGAGCACCCTATTGCATATGCCTACAGAGTCTATCGTTACTCGCCTGTCACCTCTAACAGCT
>JACEFZ010022441.1:0-25000 GCA_014155875.1 Cepaea nemoralis | reverse complement strand
AGACAGACATAACTGACAGACAAGCATTATATATATATATATATATATATATAATATATATATATATATATATATATATATATATATATATATATATATATATATATATATATACTGCCTACTATCTTACGGTAGGTCAGTCATATCTGACTAAGACCTAATTGATTAAGTGTATTATAACCACTTGTTAATGTGTAATGCAATTCGTTGCATAATAGTTAGGAATCACTGAGTGAACCAATCACACATTTCTTTGAACTGAACAATAAAATTTGGCATATTTAAGCAAGGCAGTATATTTAATATTAAAGTGACTGTTTGGCCGCAAAGAACAAATGAGCGTACCATATAGATTACTCAATTATTAATTAACATATCAGAGATTAATTAATTGAAAAATTAATTGGCATCAGTACTATATGAAAAAAAGTATATTCAGAAGAATCTTAATGACATCTGTATAGTTCACATTGGTGTGTAATATTGAGACACGTTTATTGTACTGTAAGTTCGTCGAAGTAATGTATAGGAAAACCTGCCAGCCAGGCACAGCTTTAAATTGTAGCCTATAATTCTGAAAACTCATGAAACATGCCAGCAGTAATACTGACAGTTTGAATATATATGTTATTAAATGAACTGTCTGCCATATACTGTTGATTATCTTATTAAAAGTGAGAAACATAGTACACTTCATTATTATTCTTTAACACATCCTTTGACCTAATTAAAAATTGTCAATGGATATCAAAATATTCACACACACACACACACACACACAAAAGAGTGTTGAAGTGCTACACAGAACCTGTACTTTTGTATGGATGTGAAGCGTGGACGATGAGTAGTCAAGCTGAAAAACATCTGATAGCTTTGGAAATGTGGTTTCTGAGGAAAATGCAAAGAAAACCATGGACAGGCAGAAAAAACAATGAACAAGTCCTTCAAAAAACAAATAAAGATCATAAACTAATTAGAGTCATTAGACGTCAACAATCAAAATTTTGTGGACATGTTATGAGAAGAAATGACTTGGAGAACTTAGTGACAACCGGCAAGATAGAAGGGAAGAGACCAAGGGGAAGACCGAGAAGCAAATACCTGGATAGCTTGGCCACGTGGCATGGTCGAGACAGGAACACGGAGCTGATCCACGACTCTGGTGATCGAGTGAGATGGCAAAAGATGACCGCCCAAGCTTATCGGCATGGCACATGATGGATGGATGGATCAAAATATGCAGCTTTCAATGTAAATATATGCAGAATGTTTGGGCATGCATTATTGACACTGAGACTATAATTTTATTGTGGGACGGCAAAGCAAAAAAAATAGAATGGTGTAATTATTTATTGTCGGCTTCTTGGGGAAGGAGTTACAGACGCAGTTGGTAATCCAGCATACCCGCGTTCGAAACACAGCTGCGGGTGATTTGGCAGCAGACCGCCTTGGGTTGGTTGTTTACGAAATGGTATGGGTGCCGGTCGTTCAGAAAGCAATGGCAAGCTATTGAAAGTAAACTTGCCAAAAGATCACAACAGTGAAAAATGCTGGTGTTGACTGCGACGCCATGTAATGGATATGTAACTTTATAAATAAGGTATTTATTATTGCACGACCTGGCCTAATTTAAATAATTTAAATGGCCTCATAATAAACCCAGCAGCCAGCTTCTAAAGTAAATCATAATACACTCTTAATAAAGCCCATTATGGGGCAAGAAATCAGAACAGATGGACCTCATCATTCTGTCAAAGTACAATTTCTATGATAATTTTTCTTCTACCAGCAATTTTTAACAGATGAGCAAGCTACTAAAGATGAAGATTCACTCCCTTTATGGAGGAAGTTGTGTTTTTCTGTGGGAGGTGCTCCGTTCCAAATAACAACAACGATCATAGCAATTTTCCTCAACTTGTTTTTACTTGAAGTTGCATTGGTATGATTTCTGTGTTGTTTTAGTCTTTGTTTTCTCAGTATTAGTTTTAGTTTTCTCATTGCTACTAATGTTGCTCATGCCATTCTAGTATTTCTGTTTATTTCTCTATGACCGTGGGAGCTGTGGTAATGCGGTAACTAACCCACTTGCCTTTCAGCCTGGTGGTCTTATGACCAATTCCCTTTCGAGGCATATATGAAAAAAAAACAACATTAAAATTAGCTCCGATGTCAACCCAGCCTAAAATGGGTACCATAAAATGTCCAGGGAAGTAAAGGCAGCTGGTGTGGCATTGACCACATCACACATTGATTGTTGAATGTGGGGCTAGCACCATTTGTCATCTCATCTCATTTCATCTCATCTCATCATGTTCCTCTTGTACCTTGCGGTGTCGAGGTGAAGTATAAACATCGTGAGAGTGCTCGATTATGGGCTTCATATATCGATATTCCCATGGACTCTGCTATTCCCCCCGTCCAACGTTTACGTGGTCGGCCTCTTCCTCTGTTTCCATCTGGTCTGTACATCATTTCTTGTTATGGTATGCTGTTGACTGGTAACCTACTTGCATGGCCAAACCACTTGATTTGCTGCTTTCTAATAAAATCTAGTGCTGCTTTAACCCCCACTTTAGTCCTGATTTCTTCATTTCTGACCTTATCTTTTCTTGACACGTTGAGTATTCTTCTCAGGAATCTCATTTCTGTTGTTGTGATTTTTCTTTTCTCTTTTTCTGTCATTGTCCAGGTTTGGCATTGGTAGCATAGAGTTGGAAGGAATATTGTGTTGTAAAGTGCTTTCTTAGTAGTTATTGATACATGTTTGTTCTTTAGTCACCATTTGTCATTTGCTCATTATGTATTTTTTTCGCATATCTTTTACAGGGCCGGTCTCCCTGGTTGAGGCGTTAGCAGCTTTCTCCGTAACCCCGAATACTCTCGTGGTTGACGTGAGCGCACGAGAATAGGAAGCGGTTCGAATCGCGCTAGTGACTTATGAGAGTATGGAGCCGGTCGCTCAGAAAATCATGGCGTAGTGATGAGCGTAATCTAGCCTAGGAATCAACATACAGCTGAAAGATGCTGATGTTGACCGCAATATCATGAAACAGGATGAAAACGCGGAAAAAAATAAAATATCCTTTACAGGACATCGCTGTCAACATCAGCATCTTTCAGCTGATTGTTGATTTCTTGGCAAGATTACGCTCAGTAGTTTGCCATTGCTTTCTGAGCGACCGGCTCACATACTCTCATAAGTCACTGGCGCGACTCGAATCGCTTCCAATTCTCATGCGCTAACGTCAACCACGAGAGTATTCGGGGTTTCGGAGAAAGCTGCTAACTCCCTGGCCAGGAAGGCGGCCATTATGCATTAGGCTGTCTAAAATGGTCTTATAATTTTTACTGTTGTTTGCATTCCTATTATCTATCTTACCAAAGAAGGAGCTGAGTTTCTGATCTGGAACCAAATATGTTACGTGGATGGTGTTGTGTGCTTATTTGTAAAGTCTACCCTGGTGAGAATGTATTTATCTTCTACAGTGGTCGATCCCTGGCTCTTAAAGTAGAGCGTCTTTGGTTGCTTCACTATTATCATTGTCATAAGCCAGTTGGGCGTATGTGAGTAGACAGAATAACGTGTGAAAGCGTCTAATATGTGCCTGACAATGTCCTGGCAGAAATATTAAACGAATAATAACAGTATTGACCTTCTCAAAGATTCAAACCAATGTCATCTGGCCCAGCCCATCTCAATCTTCATTAGCATACTCATGGAGTTGAGAAAACATGGTGAAGGTGTGAATAAGGATCCTTTACTCGCTTTCTGAATCAGTTAAGATGTACTTTGAGTCCACGGTGTCCAGAACTAAGTCTGAAGATACTGATTACTTTAATGATTCTGTCATGTGCTGGTTTCTACCTACTTTAATGATGCTGTCATGCTCTGGTCTGCTGGTTTCTGCCTGCTTAATGATGCTGTCATGCTCTGGCATGCCGGTTTTGCCTACCTTAATGATGCTGTCATGCTCTGGCATGCCGGTTTCTGCTACCTTAATGATGCTAGCCATGCTCTGGCATGCCGGTTTCTGCCTACCTTAATGATGCGTCATGCTCTGGCATGCCGGTTTCTGCCTACCTTAATGATGCTGTCATGCTCTGGCATGCCGGTTTCTGCCTACCTTAATGATGCTGTCATGCTGGTTTCTGCCTACCTTAATGATGCTGCCATTCTCTGTCATGCTGGTTTCTGCCTACCTTAATGATGCTGCCATTCTCTGGCATGCCGGTTTCTGCCTACCTTAATGATGCTGTCATGCTCTGGCATGCCGGTTTCTGCCTACCTAATGATGCTGTCATGCTGGTTTCTGCCTACCTTATGATGCTGCCATTCTCTGTCATGCTGGTTCTGCCTACCTTAATGAGCTGCCATTCTCTGGCATGCCGGTTCTGCCTACCTTATGATGCTGTCATGCTCTGCATGCCGGTTTCTGCCTACCTTAATGATGCTGTCATGCTCTTGGCATGCCGGTTTCTGCCTACCTTAATGATGCTGTTCATGCTGGTTTCTGCCTACCTTAATGATGCTGTCATGCTCTGGTATGCCGGTTTCTGCCTACCTTAATGATGCTGCCATGCTCTGGCATGCTGGTTTCTGCCTACCTTAATGATGCTGCCATTCTCTGTCATGCTGGTTTCTGCCTACCTTAATGATGCTGCCATGCTCTGGCATGCCGGTTTCTGCCTACCTTAATGATGCTGCCATGCTCTGGCATGCCGGTTTCTGTCTATCTTATTAATGACTAGCTGACCCGGCCCGGCTTCGCCCAGCCTCTGGCGGGGATCTATCTATCTATCTATCTAGCTATCTATCTATCTATCTATCTATCTAGCTATCTATCTATCTATCTATCTATCTATCTATCTATCTATCTGTCTGTCTGTCTGTCTGTCTGTCTGTCTGTCTGTCTGTCTGTCTGTCTGTCTGACCCGGCCCGGCTTCGCCCAGCTCCTGGTGGGGAGCATCTCAATTAATGCATATAAGTAGTCATATAAGCTCCCGTTCCCGACTGTCTGTCTGTCTGTCTGTCTGTCTGTCTGTCTGTCTGACCCGGGCCCGGCTTCACCCAGTCCCTGGTGGGGAGCATCTAATTTAATTCATATAAGTAGTCATATAAGCTCCCGTTCCCGACTATCTGTCTGTCTGTCCGACCCGGCCCAACTTCGCCCAGGCCCTGGTGGGGAGCATCTAATTTAATTCGTTTATGTAGTGATATAAGCTTCCGTTCCCGACTGTCTGTCTGTCTGTCTGTCTGTCTGTCTGTCTGTCTGTCTGTCTGACCCGGCCCGGCTTCACCCAGTCCCTGGTGGGGAGCATCTAATTTAATTCATATAAGTAGTCATATAAGCTCCCGTTCCCGACTATCTGTCTGTCTGTCTATCTGTCTGTCCGACCCGGCCCAACTTCGCCCAGGCGCTGGTGGGGAGCATCTAATTTAATTCGTATATGTAGTGATATAAGCTTCCGTTCCCGACTGTCTGTCTGTCTGTCTGTCTGTCTGTCTGTCTGTCTGTCTGTCTGACCCGGCCCGGCTTCGCCCAGCCTCTGGTGGGAGCATCTCATTTAATTCATATAAGTAGTCATATAAGCTTCCGTTCCCGTCTATATGTCTGTTTGTCTGTCCTATCTGACCCGGCGCGGCTTCGCCCAGCTCCTGGCGGGGAGCGTCTCATTAAATTCATATAACAACAAAAAATTAACTTAAGAATGTCCTTCTACACGCCATCCATTATTTTTAATGAAAACTGTATTTAATCACCTACATGACTGTAGATAACTTCTTTAAACATAAAAAGATGAGTTAGAAAATTTTCACTATTTAAATAGATGCATTATTTTTATGAAAACTTTGAAAATGCCTTAAATATTACATCACTATTTATTATAACGCATATGCCTGTAAATAACTGTAGACAAAGAGTTTATAAACCTTTGAAAACAATGCAACAATATATATATATATATATATATATATATATATATATATATATATATATATATATATATATATATATATATATATATATATATATATATATATATATATATAGCAATGCTATTAAAAGTTATGCCCCTTGAAATAACATTTCTTAAGTTAAATCCCCTCACTATATATAAATGACAATGTAAATTAAAATATTAAATTTTAGTAAGTAAATAGCTGATTGTACACTAACAAACTATGACAGTTCGCTGCACGGGAATTAAAAGAAAACATTTAGAAAATTTCATCTCAATCCGATGGAACGTTATCGAACTCATCAAATACATCCCTAAATAAATTGTCTTTTATATATATATAGATGTCATGCTTTGGTCTGCTGGTTTCTGCCTATCTTATTGAAGCTGTCATGCTCTGGTGTGCTGGTTTCTGAATACATTATTGATGCTATCATGCTCTTGTCTGTAATTTTCATTTTGTTTTCTCCAATTCGTTTTTATAACCTATTGCATGTCTTTGCCTTTTTAAATAAAGCTCAGAGGGATTTATGGGGAAAGCTATATATTTTCCCTGTCCTTTGCAAGCTCATTTGCCTTTTCATTTCTATGGACACCACTAGAAAACTAGTTTCCTTTTTGTGTCAACAGCATGCTATGGCTCACATTTGCAAATTAAACGTTTATGTTTACATGCCAATTCTGAATAGTAGAATGGAAGTTAATGTACATAGGAACACATTCACCAAACAGCCAAAGTGGTATTTGACATTGTTTATTTAAAATGCATGACACTTCATATGCAACCAAACATGAAAACACAACTTTATAAATTCGCACTGTTTTGCAGTTGAAGCCCCGCTATGTGTCCATCATTCTTTTGTGTGGAAAAGTCTGGGATGCAATCGTTGACCCAAGGATTGGCAATCTGGTTCAGAAGACAAATACAAGATGGGGCAAAATGAGGCCATGGTAAGACAATATGTTTCTGAGAGATGGAGAATGGTGGTTAAAATAAGTTAGATGTTGTGCTTTTCTCATATGTTATTCCATAATTCACTGTATTGTTTTTCTCATATGTTATTCTGTAATTCAATGAATTGTGGTCTGTAAGGTGTGGAATGCGCCTGGCCCTGCAGCCAGCAGGGTTAGGATCGGCTAGCCTCTCCCAGGAAGGGTGAAGAGCGAAAATTAGTAGCCTGCTGATGACCCGCATACTACATAAGTCAACCCCCACCTCCACGTGGTGCAGACCGGGCAACCATGACCGCGAGGTCATGGGCTAACGGGGCTATGGCTCGCCATAGGGAATGGACTCCCTGTGGTCAGATTAGTGTCCTAAACCTGCGACTGGCCTAGCAAGCCGGCAGGGGATCTTCATACTGCTCGAAGAAGAACTAAGTATAAACGGACTGACCCATCCATGGGAATGTCGATATATGAAGCCCATAATCGGGCACTCTCACGAAGTTTATATTTCACCTCGACAAAGCAAGGTACAAGAGGAATATGATGAGATGAATGAATTGTATTTCTGACATGTTATCCTATTTTTATTTTCATTCGCTTGCTTTGAACTCAAGTGTAGTCCATACAAGTGCTATTACTTTCATGTGCACTGGACTGATTTGTGCATGTGGGTTAGCTTTCTCGATTACCAGTGTCTCTGGCCATCAGGCAAACCCACTCTGACTTCAGAGGTACTTATAACTTAGGTCCTCAAGTCAATGTATAGAAGTCAACATTTAGTCCAACTGACTGGTGTAGGGTTCAAACCCTGAGTTTGTAACACACAGGTAATTTCTGGTGCAATGTTCCAACAGCTTTTGCCCATTTTCCTGGATACCTGGTCAAATGCAGCCACTTTTGCCTTTGATGTTTACGAGGGGTTCCAGAGTAGACAAGAAACGATGGCGGTAGCGCTTGATCTCGAGGATGCGTACAATAGAGTTCGATATATATTTTGATGACCGCACTGATGGAGAAGGGGGTCAATCCCTGCTTGGTGAACTGGATAGCAGCCGTCCTGCATTCTCGTCTGGTTGCTCTCCGTCTGGGTGCATGGACCTCAGAGCCACATATGTTAACCCCGGGACTGCCACAGGGATCTGCAGTCTCACCGGTGCTCTTTAATGTGTATACGAGCAAGATTGCAAACCTAGAAGCACCAGGGTTGGAAGAATACTAACATTTGCAGATGATATTCTTGCATATAGGCAGGGGAGAGATAGGGAACAAACAGCCCAAGAGTTACAGGCGGCAGTAGATAAAGTGATTGACTGGTGCACAGAAATGAGTGCTGTCATCCACCCGGAAAAGGCGGCCGTTTTGTGGCGCTCTCTGGACAACAAGATTGTAAGAGATGATGTCCCAAGCCTCGCGATAGATGGTAGAAATGTCAGCAGAGAGAACAAACTGAAGTATCTGGGGATCACATTTGACAGGAGCCTATCCTTCAAGGACCATGTGGAGACGGTTGTGACAAGATCTCAAAAGGGACTCAATGCACTTAAAACTATGGCTGCAATGGACATAGAGCAGAGAATGCTTTTCACACTATACCAGCACTTGATCCTCTCAGTAATTGATAATGGATTAGGTCTGCTCACTGTCTCAGAGAGTCAGCTGGTGAAGTTAGAGCGCATACAGAACAAAGCTATGCGGGTCATTCTGGGATGCACTAGAGACACCCCAGTAGTGTGTATGCGTTACATCCTTGGTCTGCCGACTGTTGCTGGTAGGCTCAAGGTGATGCAGGCGAAGGCATACCTCAGAGTAGCTGCAGACACAGACCACCCACTGCATGAGGCGCTGGACGCAGTTAAGGGTCAGCGACTGATAAGAGAGAAATCATGGATGGCTCAGGCGGAGGATACGATCAGACAGGTGTGCCCCTTGGAGAACGTTAGGCGTGGAGAGGAGTGGGTCAGAGTGCCAGCGGAGCAGTCAGACTTGTGCAGAGTTATAATCACTTTAAGCCGGGAGTGCAGGGAGTGGCCAGCAGGGGCCACGGAAGTGGAAATCCAGCAACTAATTCAGGACAATGCTCACTCGATTGATGTGATTATCTACACAGATGGTTCGGTGTCAAGAGGTGAGAGAAGTGGCTGGGGATTCATAGCCAAAGCTAATGGTCGATGTTTGGGGCAGGAGAGCCTGGCATATGATACCACAACATCCAGCTTAAGAATGGAAGTGGAGGCAGTCACTGCGGCTCTCCGCTGGATGGAGAATACGACACACACACACATCGTGATTGTAACTGACTCAGAAAGCATGCTGACGAGGGTGACGACGGGTAGACTTCGTGCGGAGTGGCTTGCTTTGCTTCGGAAGCATCGGCTGGATCTTTTCTCCGGGGCATGCCGGTGTGCTGGGAAATGAACAGGCGGACAGATTGGCTGGCTCTGCAGAACTTGGTGGAGTATTGATACATGACAAAGCAGACGTGGTTGCGGCCTTGTGGGAGCACGTGCACACCTCGGAGGAGCAAATGGATTACCATGGTCTGGCAAGAATTGAGACAACGAGGAGTGACGAAGGGATCTGGCCGACGCTCAGAGGAAAGGCGAGACGGACTTATAATCAGATTGCTACTGGTACTATTAGTGTTGGAACTCTTCGCTGGCTGCTGAGGATGGGGACAGAGCACTTATGGGAATGCCCCGTATGCTGTGATGTCGATTCCTAAATCAATCAATCAATCAATCAATCAATCATTAGTATGCTCAGGAAAATAGAGATGTCGTGGGTCCGAAGACAGTGATTGTTGTCTCTGGAGCGGTCACGGCTGGCAAAGATTAGTTTCATTTTAGTGCCAGGGCATGCGGTTGTACAAGGAAATGAGCAGGCGGACAGGCTTGCAGGTAGGGCTACTGTGGAAGGCGGACGAGCCATGGACCAGACTGATATGCTGAATGCTCTACGAGAAGTAAGTCGTTTACGAGAACCAAGTGATGACTGTTAATCTACAACCATGGTCAGGCTGCGAGAACAGCAAGCTAAAAAGGTGTGGCCAAACAAGAACACTATGCAGGAAGCCAAAGAAGATTAATAAACCAACACAGAACTGTTGTCGTTAGCCGCTACACGCTGTGGGATTTACCGAGGAGGGGATCAGAGCACTTATAGACTGAATGGTTAGATGTGCAATGAGGAATGAATTGTCGACTAACTAACTAGCAGTAATGGTAGATCACCAGGATGGCTGGCAGGCATCCTAAATAAACAATGTGCTCCAGTATTAGATCATAGAAAGACACAGTTGAGTGAGCTAGTCGACTCCAACCCCTACGGCTATTCCTGCCCAGAACAAATATCAAACAAGTCTATGGTGCACATTTTATGAGACCAATTCAAACTCAAGGATGTACTGGCGGAGAAAGATTGCACTCCTAGCAATATTGCACAATGAACATTGGACCAGTGTGTGCGTGTGGGTTATGGTTTATGGTGAAGAGTTTATGTTATTGAACCCTGGACCAGTGTGTGTGTGTGTGTGTTTGTGTGTGTAGGTTATGGTTTATGGTGAAGAGTTTATGTTATTGCACAATGAACCCTGGACTAGTGTGTGTGGTGTGGGTTATGGTTTATGGTGAAGAGTTTATGTTATAGCACTTTGTGCACAACAATAAGTGCTCAATCTCTACCAGTAACAGTTGAATGGTGTGGGTACTGATTGTCCTTTTTGCAAACTGGTTAGCTGCTTATCGGAACCATCCTGACATGTGTTGATAGTTGATTCCCCACTACAACAATCAGAATCAAGTTGATTCCCCACTACAACAACCAGAATCAAGTTGATTCCCCACTACAACAGCCAGAATCAAGTTAATTCCTCACTACAACAACCAGAATCAAGTCGATAACCCATTAAAGCAGCAAGAATCAAGTTGATTCCCCACTACAACAGCCAGAATCAAGTCTATACCCCATTAAAGCAGCAAGCAAGAATCAAGTTGATTCCCCACTACAACAACCAGAATCAAGTTGATTTCTTACTACAACAGCCAGAATCAAGTCGATTCCCCACTAAAGCAGCAAGAATCAAGTTGATTCCCCACTACAACAGCCAGAATCAAGTTGATTCCCCACTACAACAGCTATAATCAAGTTGATTCCCCACTCCAGCTGCCAGAATCAAATTGATTCCCCACTCAAACAGCCAGAATCAAGAATATTTATTAAGAGATATGTCACTTACGAATCAGCTGTCATAGTTTGCCTGCATTGTATCCCCTCACTTAATTTGTATTTCCCCAGTCATAGGTTATATTGAAGCTAATATATCAGCTTAATCATGTGTAGGAAGCTAAGTTAACTCTTCTCCGCTACGGCTGTACAATGATAATGATATTATACTTCACAATAGTCATACTCCTGCATGTGTGTTGATGGGGCCCATAAGGGGAGCAAAGCAGAATAAAACTGTAATGGTAGGAAGTGACCAAGAAGGGTTTATGTGAGACTGGCAACCTCATCCTGTAGAAAACTGTAGCTGCTGATTCCAACCAATCATGAACAAGTCTAAAAAATGATTGACTGTGAGCTGGTGGAGGTTTTGCTCTATTGGGAGATGAAAGGCGAATGAGGAAGAGGAAGACATTATGTATAAAGGTAAAGGCTGTCATATAGCATATACTGCCACTGAGGTATGAAATAGTGGGCCGTCACATATTCTAGGCCATGACGTATGAGGTGTGGTGGCTAGTTCCTCATCACCTTCTCAACATTTTCCAAAGAAAATTCTGAAACTTCACCGGTAATAATTATTGTGTGGCTAGGTCGACCACAGAGCATTACTGGTCAGAAAAATAATTATGTCTGTTGGAGATTGAACTCACGCCACTGTCTTGATAGACATCTGCACTAACTACTATACCACAGCAGCAAATATCTATATATAGATCAATGTAATATATTATTTCCTTTATTTCAGGGTTTTATTCTCAGCCCCGTTTGCTTGTGCGTGCTATTTTCTGCTGTTCTATGTTCCTTGGGGTGTGTCAAAAGATGCAAACGATAAAGAGCATATCGATGCTAGTGATGGAAGCAAGTTTGGATTCTACTTT
This sequence comes from Cepaea nemoralis, assembly GCA_014155875.1. NCBI lineage: Eukaryota > Metazoa > Mollusca > Gastropoda > Stylommatophora > Helicidae > Cepaea > Cepaea nemoralis. Next base: position 12,988 of record JACEFZ010022441.1, on the reverse strand, counting down.
GCTATGTATTGTCTCTTTGAAGGATTTTTAACAGTGAGTTTGTGGTTAGAATCCGTTTTCTGCACTTCAGTTTACCAACCTGTATGATAATAAAGAAAGCAAAATGTACTGTGAAAATTGTTTAATTAGATAGAATTTGTTTTACCAAAACATTGCTCATATCTTTTAGTCAGATGTGACTGAGCTACCCTATAACAGTAGACGGTACTACCTGCTTTCTGTCAGCGCCGAATGTTGGGTGGTGCTCACCAAACCCGAACCCTACATTGTGCCAATACCTTCGGGCAGAGGAGCGCAGCTGGGACGGTACAAGACATCCAAGTATGACTACATGCAGCTTAAAGACTAAATTTCATGGGAAGGCACACCAGGCTCTAAACTTTGGTCAGCAACTGGTCTAGTATCAAAGCTCTAAAAGGTGGACAGTAAGAACATTGTTTTGCTGAACCGACAGCTTCTACAGCTTGTCTTGTTCCAGATGTTACCTTTCCTCTGGAGTAAACTAGGCAGGCGTAGAGAGGGATCATACTGCATGAGCAACACATGGCCTCTACAAATCAACCCAGCGTTTGTGCTATGGTGAGGTCAAACTTCATCACTGGTGCCCCCTATGGGTTGTAGTTATTATGTCTTTTTTAGAAGCACAATGTAACAAACTATGGTTTGTCAAGATGACCAGGTGCCAGTGCAGTACAAGTACTTCAATGTTAGTCCATTTTGACTCATCATGTAACATGTCCTTTTGCAGAATGCCATTTTCATCATGGCCCACCGACAATCTTGATCTCTTGCCTGTTTGCCTGCTTCATGCAACCTCATGCTCAAGGTGTCTTCAATGCCCTGTTTCCGTCTTTGTGCTGGTTGTTTCCTGCCTTTTATTCAATGAACCATGCATTCTGCCACAATTCTTTCCAAACCACTATGACCTTTAATGTGGCCTACGTTTTTCATTTTCCAAGAGATGATACTGATTTTAAGATGATAAGATTTCTTTGATGTTCAGATCTTGTAGAGCAGTGTTTCCCAACGTGGGGCCCACGCCCCACAGGGGGGCAATTTGACTGTTAAGGGGGGCAATTCGAAAATGGAAGCAATCGGCTGAATATAACAAAACGGGGAGACTTGAGACTGAAGTTAACTAAATTGGAACCTGACATAAGATCTCTTTGCAGCAAGCATCAAGCGCAAGGATCTCACTAAATTTAAATAATAAATAATTACTAATAATTAAAATAATATAGAAAAATCTTTCATTAAAATTATTTTGTACTTGAATTTCAGTTCTCCATTATATGTTTTGAAAATTTACTTACTGTGTTTGCTCAATAATTACTTAGTGATTTCTTCCTAAAACCTATCATTCAAGTTTCTTTAGTGAACATTTCAATTTTTGAATATTAAAAATAATGTATATGTTGAGGGGGGGGCGTGGGGCGGGGGAGGGGGGGCAATATGAATTTTAGAAAGGCTTAAGTGGGGCATGGCACAAAAAAGGTTGGGAAACACTGTTGTAGAGCGTCAGTATTTTTCTTCTACTGTGTCAGTGATATTCTAAGAGCGTTTCCGTCAGATGCCCCAATTTTCTTCTTTAATGTTTGCAAAATGGTCCATAACTCACATCCATTTTGTCTGTAGTAAGTAACTTTTGGAATATTTTGTCGCAGAAATACATTGGTTGATCACAACAACTCAGTGACTTATCTACAGTTGTTGTAGTATAATTCAGCCACAGTGAAATAAAGTATATTTAGTGACAATAAAGACAAGTCCAAATCTGGTACTAGGCCTAGGTTAGTCGTGTTTCTACCGCAAGTTTTAAGTATTTCTTTAGTCCTGGTTTAATCCCCAGCAGAGGCAGGATTCATTTTTCCTGACTACTGCCGCTCTGGGGTCAACCCAACTACATAAAACTTAGTACCAGACAATCTTTAGCATTGTCTGAGTTGGAAAAATGATGAGTAAAGGAACTGGCCATTCCACTTCGTATATTATGTATTAGAATATAAGAAGGTGTCATATAATTTATAAATGTGTTATATATATATATATATATATATATATATATATATATATATATATATATATATATATATATATATATATATATACACATATATATATATATATATATATATATATATATATATATATATATATATATATATATATATATATATATCAAGTGCCATGCCGGTAAGCGTGGGCGGTCATGTTCTGCCATCTCACTCGATCACCAGAGTCGTTGATCAACTCCGTCTATCTGTCTCGACCATGCCACAAGGCCAGGCCATCCAGGCACTTGCTTCTAGGTCTTCCCCTTGGTCTGTTCCCCTCGTTCTTACCAGTTGTCACCAAGTTCTCCAGATCATTTCTTCTCATAACATGCCCAAAATATTGTTACTGTCTACGTCTAATGTCTGTAATGTAACAGTGTGCCACTGTTATGGATTCGTAAGACAAAAGGTCGGGGTTCCAAAGGCAAAGCAAAGCATGGCACTTAATGTGCAAGATGAAAAGTGGGCTGTGCACGATTGAGCACGGTCTCCCGATGATGCGTAGAGGAGAGTCATAGGGGATGACGACCACTTGGTTACGGGACAGAAGCTTCTAACCATCGTCTCGAGTAGCAGCTTAGGGTTCCATCTGGCGAGATTTAGTTTTAAAGTCGAAGATTTTGTAAAGCCTTTTTGTAATCTGAGCCGTGACCCAGAGCTTTTGTGGCCATGCTGATTTATGAACCTGCTTTTGTATGAATCCACGAATAAACGTAATAGAACCTGACTTTACAAGCGTTTGGACTCATACTTGAAAATGCAACGCGAAGAATTTTACAAATATTGCTTCCACCGATTTACGTCATGTCTTTTGACTTCTCCTGCAATTGGCGGCCAGCACTGTTAAAGGGGAGAGTCAATTTGGTGCCTGCGACCAGCGTGCCTGACCTGGGGTGTCGCGGAGTGGCTCCACAAACTGCGGCAACGACTCTCCAAGGGTGGAACTCCGGCCGTTTCAAGATTTCTCTAGTGCTTGCCCAGAGGCGAGTTTGTGGCACGTCCTTACACTTTTATTGAACCCCTGTCAAGGGGCGAAACTACTACACGTTTCTTTTGATGCGTCCAGGAGTGAGAGATGGCGTACGTTTTAAACTTTCGTAGACGCGCCTGATACATTCAATCGTTCCCTGCAGTGTTTCAAGAGCCCGTCCACGGGTGGCTGATACATTCAATCGTTCCCTGCAGTGTTTCAAGAGCCCGTCCACGGTTGGCTGATACATTCAATCGTTCCCTGCAGTGTTTCAAGAGCCCGTCCACGGGTGGCTGATACATTCAATCGTTTCCTGCAGTGTTTCAAGAGCCCGTCCATGGGTGGCTGATACATTCAATCGTTCCTCGCAGTGGTATCGACGTCGTTGCTGTGTTCCTGGGCTGACCTATCTGCTATCTTGAGGTCGGTCGTCGTTGCTGTGCTCCTGGGCTTACTGGAGCGGTGCTGCTGAATTAACCGAGCTGCTGTCCTTGAGGTCGTCGTGTTGCTGAATTGACCTGGTTGCTGTACTTGAGGTAGTCGTCGCTGTGGTTGCTGGACTGATTTAGCCGCTAACCTTGTGTGTCGTGGTGTCGCTGGATTTTTTTTTCTCAACGTGCCTCACCACCTAGTATGTGATCTGGAACGACACTGATTTGAGACTGTTTCTTGGTCGAGCATCCTGAAGGGCCCTGGAAGTCATTGCTTGTCTTTTTAAAGTGTATGGAACCGAAGAACAATGTTAGCTGAGTAAGCAAAATTTAATTTAAATTAGTTAAGGAGTATGATGTGTGTATAATTATTTGTTTTAAGATAGAATTGAAGATTTGAAAACATGATGCATTCTTCTGAAGATTTGTCTTTGAATAACGTTTTGCAGAGTATGGGATAGCTGCATACGTATTGAAAAACAACAAGGGATTTTCTATCATGACTGTTCTCATATCAGGCATCTTTAATAGCAAGCGTTTTAACCATGATGTTGTGGAAATTATAAAAGAAAAGTGATCAGCGGAAGGGTTTGAATGTTAAGTTAGAATGGTTGAAATTGTCAAAATTGCGACATTTAAGTTATGAAGGTGTGGTGAGTTGCTATGGACATCTTTTATAGAAAGCTAGGACGTTTGACAGAGTTGATGGATAGCTTAAAAGTGGACGTAGATAGAATTTCGTATATGATAGAATTGATAAAGAGGCAAACGCTTGAAAGAACGGCGCACGAGACGGGTATGAGATATTATGATGTGGGCAAGTCCAATAGATGGCAGCCAGTTGATAGGAATGATAAACAGTGCGGCAACAATATTAAAGTTATTAGTTATATAAATATGAAAGCAGATAAGAGTGAGACACGGAGATATATAGTGAAACAAAACAAAAATTCAGGAATTGGTAATGGCCAGAAAAATGAATTTGTATAAGAAACAGTGGTCTTGGCCTTCAAATAGTGAAAACGCAAGAGCTTTACGAGAAACTGGTTGCAGATCAGACAATTGCGATATGCGGTTGGAAGGTTGAGTAACAGAGAAGAAAACACAGACAGAACTTTGGGTAGTCAGAAAGTGATTTCGGTTTTTAGTGTCAGCCGGGAAAAAGAAACACTATTAGTTGATAGAGTGGACCAGGAGACCCAAACACAGACAATCAATACGGTGGAGAAGAGCAATCAGACACAGATTTGTAAAGTGGAAGTGAAGACCCAATCGCAACAAACAAAGAAAGAAGAACATACATGTTTGGCAGAAGCAGTGGAACGTGCTCCGAAACAATTAAGTAATGCTTGTACAAGTGCATTGAAAGGAACAGATGAGGCAGAGCAACAGCATATAACGGTAAGGGATAATGGAAAAGAAAATGGATGGAGAATAGCGCTAAATGCTAAATGTAGACATTCTTATGAAGGTAAGGTAGAAGAAAGTTTGGCCGGTTTCGCAGATGTTGAAGACAACGTACGTGGCGATAAGTTAACAAAATTCAAAAGGAATAAGAAAATTGTAAAAGAAGAGCATCCAGAGTGGAGAGGAATCAATTCTTCCAATTGGACAATTGACAGTAAGCAAGAAACAATGGTTTTTACTACTGACTCGTAAGGGGAAGACACCAATATATATAGCAGAAAAGTAGCAAAAGCTAAGAGACGAATTCCAAAAATGGGAGAAAAAGATACTTTCAAAAAGAAAGATGTTTGTCTAGTAGAAAGTAGAACACAAAAACAGCAGAAGACTGAAGCGGAGGACAAACGTAGAGGTTTCATGAAATCGATAAGACCATGGTTATATTTAAATAAGAATTAACTGATACGCTGAGCGATTCACCCAACTTTAAATTCAGAAGAACAAGAAATGGATGAGGAATCAGAAGTGGAAAGATATACTAGTTCCAGTGAAGATGTTTCAAGTCCTTGCCTCGATAATAGTGATGTAGATGCTGACAAATTTATGGCTAGCGTAGAAACCAATAAACTATACCAAAGAAATTTAGCATTGTTGAAGAATCAATTAAAGAAGCGTAGCGGTACTGTATAGAAAATAAATAGGCTGAGTTACGATTGATTAGTGGGAGGAAGTAGGTGTTGAGCTTCCATATATTTAGATAAAAATGCTCATTTTTTGTTAGTGCTTTGCTTGGGGTTATTTTTTCCGTAAAAGTGACAGAATTCGGCGGGAAAAGGGTGTGTTCCTTATTTGTTGACTTGGTTATTAATTGCTTATTGGTTGGAAGCAATTACAGTATTTTCAGTTGATAGCTGTATATATTATTTTGTATAATGTTTGGGGATAAACGCTGTCCATATAAGCGACGGATTTTTTTTTTTTTTTTTTTCTTTGGGGGGGGGGGGGGGGGGGAAGTGTTTTATCTTGATTTGTAGTCTTCATTACTTTTCAATCATTCGATGTTTGCATATTAGTTGAGCCAGCTGTTTTGAGTTGCACATTTAAGTTTGTAAAAACTGACAGAATTTTGGTATTTAGGATTGAGTTATCATTAATTAGTCTTGGATTTGGTTTGATATAAGGTTGACTTGTTTTTTAAAAGTTGATAGAGTTTACATTACGTTGGGTTACAACCAGAGGGTGTATTTGAAGTTATAAGAATGGTCAAGGAGTAATTGCACGTGATGCCCAAGATAAATGAGCATATTAAGTGTGTCCTCCGGGTGTATTTTGTGGCTGACATTACATTTCGAGGTCACTATAAGTGAAATCTGGAGGACAGAAGAATTACCCCATGACTGGAAAGAGTCATTATTGATACCTATCTTTAAGAAAGGAGACAAGTTCCAATGTGGAAATTATAGAGGAATATCACTACTGTCCACAAGCTATAAGATACTATCCGCAGTATTACTAAATAGACTAAAACCATATTCAGAAGACATATTAGGTGACTACCAGGCGGGTTTTAGACAAAACAGATCAACAATAGATCAGATATTTATCTTACGACAAATAGCCGAGAAACATTGGGAATATAAAAGAGATCTCCATAACATTTTTGTGGATTTTAAAAAGGCTTATGATAGTGTCCATAGGAATAGTCTATGGAATGTTATGCAGGAATTTGGAATACCAAGGAAGTTAATTAACATGACCAAACTATGCATGGAAGATACTTATAATATAGTAACATATAAAGGCAGGAAATCAGACCCCTTCCAAATAACATCTGGCTTGAAACAGGGTGATGCACTATCGCCGCTACTCTTCAATCTGGCTCTAGAGAAAGTTGTAAGGAAGGTAAAGGAGGAATGTGATATTGGAGGAACATCCAAGCTGCTTGGTTATGCAGATGATATAGATATTATAGGGCAAAGTGAACAAAAGACATTATAAATATTGACTCACTTAAAGGAAAAAGCCCAACAGATGGGGCTGGTTATCAACCAAGATAAGACAGAATATATGGTAATTTCAAGAGACGGAATGGCTAAAAACTCTGGCCACATACAAATAGATAATATGACCATTAAAAGAACGGAAACATACAAATACCTGGGTACAATCTTCAACTGCTCCAACATCATAAGGGAAGAAATACAAACTAGAATCAACTCTGGAAATAAGATATACTATGCACTACAACATCTACTAAAATCAAAGGCGCTATCTCGTAACACCAAAATCACAATATACAAAACACTGATCAGACCAGTTGTGCTGTATGGCTCTGAAACCTGGAGTACAACGAAAGGAGACGAAGCCTTGTTACAAACCTTTGAGAACAAAATTTTAAGACGCATCTTTGGACCCATTAGGGATACACAAAGTGGAGAGTGGAAAAGAAGAAGTAACAAAGACATTTATGATTTGTTTAAGTCCCCGCTAATCACTGGTATCATGAAGGCTAATAGACTACAATGGCTGGGGCATATAGAAAGAATGGAAGATAATAGGGAAACAAAACTCGCTTACACTCAGGAAATAAATGACCGTAGACCCCGAGGTAGACCAAGAAGGCGGTGGAGAGATAATATACATACAGACCTACAAGCACTTGGAATCAACGACTGGCAAGAGAAGGTCCACCAGAGAGACGAATGGAGACAGATTGTATTTGCAGCAAAGAACCTCAATGGCTCGGAATGCTGAAGAAGAAGATAAGTGAAATTACGTTCACAGCCATAATATTAGTGATGTCTATAACAAATGGACATTTTGTTGTGGCTTCGAGTTACTGGGTTGCTGTGGTTGATGGCATAACCCTAAGTAACCAGGAGATAGATAACGTTCAGGGCCATGAGGTTGCAGGGTTCCAGGAGATGTTGCCCATAGTAAATGGACATAGGTGGCATTTGTGGTTGCTGCGTATGTCAGCAAAAACTGAGGTGAACATGGATTGAGCGCCATCAAGTAGAGGTTTGGGGAAATGACGCGGGATGTCCATAACATATGGACAAATAGAATTTGGGTCGCTGTGGATTACAGCATAACCATAGTGAACACGGTTTGGGCGACGTTCAGAGCCACGATGCTAGTTATTATTATAGATCGTTGGGGTGCTGTGGATAACGGCGTAGAAGTGTTAGGAAGTGATGCACATACTAGAGAGTATCTTTGGCTCGCTGTAGTTGTCTGAAGGGTCTTAGATTAAACGTTCAGAGCCATGGTAAGGTGGTTAATAGAAGATAATAATAAATGGACAATTCGATAGGTTTATCGGGGTTCTGAACCAACTAGGGTGAAAAAGGAGCACAATTATTACAGTTGTGCTTAGCTTGTTTTTAGACTTTATGTTATAAAGTCTCATTAGGACATTGTAAAGTAAATAGGAGTGGTTCGAATTTTTTTTGTTATAAATACCCAATATGTAAGAAATATTTCTTCTTTCTGTCTCCCTCAGGTGGCCACCGATTCTTTTCCTTTCTGTCCTTGAGTTTTCCTATTTTTCTCTGTGTCATGCTGTATTTTGATAATTACTGATGATAACGTAATTGTAAAACTTGTAATGATTGAAATAAGTGATTTTGTTACATATCTGAAAGAAAACTATACAAAAGGGTAAGAGAAATAGTGGAAAATTTATAAGGTCATTAACGAAAGGTAGCAGTGAGTGATGGTTGGGTGTTGATACAGTCAGTAACGGACTGCTAATGAATGACTATAGAGTGCTCAGCCCAAGAAGAAATGACATAGGCATATAATTCGAAGAAGAACCAGGGTTGATGCCTTTGAAAGGCAGAAATATGAACTATGGAGATGTTTGTTCTTGAGGTATCAATGATTCTGGTATTGTAACTTTTTGGGGGGAGTAAGTTATGATATTAGAAGAATTCTTTTAAATTTAAGAGTTGAGTGTTGAGTGAATTAGAGTTGAAATAAAGATAGGGTTTCTTTTAAGACTTTTTAGAAAAAGTCTCAAAATAAGGAAATAAGGAATCTGTAACAGTGTGCCACTGTTATGGATTCGTAAGACAAAAGGTCGGGGTTCCAAAGGCAAAGCAAAGTATGACACTTAATGTAGGGCAATGGTCAACCCAACAAAGGCAACAGAGACTTCGTTCTCGTTGAATAATCATATTGTCAACACTCCAACACCAACTGTAATGCTGTGTTCAGAGACGGTGGAAAGAACGCATTCAATGAATTACCTGGGGATACGGTTTGATCGAAGCCTTGCTTATAATGTGCACATAGACCAGGTGATAACAAAGGCCAAGCGGGGTTTGGCAGCGATGCGGATGATGGCGGCAGCAAACTGTGTGCAGCGCCATCTATGTCTGCCGTACGAGGGGCTGGTCATGTCTGTTTTGGAGTATGCAATGGCAATCCTGACTCTCAGCCATAAGCAGATAGAAAGGATGGAAAGGATACAGAATGAAGCTATGCGCATTATTCTTGGATGTACAAGAGATACAGCATGCAGGGCGATGCGCTACCTTCTTGATTTTCCAACCATTGAAGAGAGAATACAAGTTTGCAGGGCACGCGCCTACCTCAGAATTAACGCAAACACACAACATCCACTGCATAGTGAAATTAGGAAGGTGAAGGGCAGCAGGTTAAAAAGAGGACGGTCGTGGATGGGTCAAGCCGAAGACATTCTTCAACAGGTGTGTTCACTTGAGGACTTAGAACCTGGCGAGGAGTGGGTGCATGTGCCAACAGACTTCTGCACATCCTTTTCAGTTTGCATCCAACTAGATATAAAATGCAGACAAGAAAATCCGGCTGCTGTTGAGGCTGAAGTACAAGCGTTGATTTTCGAGAACTCGCTAGACGGTGACGCGGTCATCTACACAGATGGGTCGGTCGTCCGACATGTGAGAAGCTCATGGGCCTTTACAGCTCGGGCCGGAGGGAGAATTGTGAAGGAGGACTCTGGTGCTTTCACTGAAACCACAAGTAGCCTGACCATGGAAGTCATGGCAGTAAGTAAAGCAATAACATGGCTCGAGACACAGACATTCACTAGGGCTTGTTTCCTTAGCGACTCAATGAACATGATCAAGAGAAAAGAAGAGGGGTCGATCCGAAGAGAATGGTTGCTGCTTCTGGAGCGGTCTCGGCTGGCAAAGATTAGTTTCATCTTCGTGCCAGGGCATGCGGGAGTACAAGGAATTGATCGGGCTGACAAGCTCGCAGGTGAGGCTACTGTGGAGGGCGGACGCGCCATGGACCAGGCTGACATTCTGAATGCTCTACGAGAAGTAAGACTTTTGCGAGAACCAAGTGATGACTGTGAATCTACAACAATGGCCAGACTGCGAGAGCAGCAAATTAAAAGAGGAGTGGCCAAACAAGAACACTACGCAGGAAGCCAAAGAAGATTGATAAACCAACACAGAACTGGCGTCGTTAGCCGCTCAACACTGCGGGATTTGCTGAGGAGGGGATCCGAGCACTTATGGACTGAATGGTTCGATGTGCAATGAGGATGATCTGTCGACTAACTAACTAACTAACTTAATGTGCAAGATGAAAAGTGGGATGTGCACGATTGAGCACGGTCTCCTGATGATGCGTAGAGGAGAGTCATAGGGGATGACGACCATTTGGTTACGGGAGAGAAGCTTCTAACCATCGTCTCGAGTAGCAGCTTAGGGTTCCATCTGGCGAGATTTAGTTTTAAAGTCGAAGATTTTGTAAAGGCTTTTTGTAACCTGAGCCGTGACCCAGAGCTTTTGTGGCCATGCTGATTTATGAATTTGCTTTTGTATGAATCCACGAATAAACGTAATAGAACTTGACTTTACAAGCGTTTGGACTCATACTTGAAAATGCAACGCGAAGAATTCTACAAATATTGCTTCCACCGATTTACGTCATGTCTTTTGACTTCTCCTGCAATTGGCAGCCTGCACTGTTAATCTAATCAGTTTACGATCTTCATTTGTTTCTTGAAGAACTTGTTCATAGGTCTTTCTGGCTGTCCATGGTATTCTTTGCATTTTCCTCAGAAACCACATTTCTACAGCCATCAGATGTTTTTCAGCCTGACTGCTCATTGTCCAAGCTTCACATCAATATAAGAGTACAGGTTCTATGTAGCATCTCAACACTCTTTGTCTCGTTTCAATTGACATCTTTTTATTGGTCAGTATGTTTTTCATCTTGCTAAAGGCTACTTTTGCCATGGCGATTCTTGTTCTAATCCCTTCAAGGCATCTCCCATCAGATATATATATATATATATATATATATATATATATATATATATATATATATATATATATATATATATATATATATATATATATATATATATATATATATATTAGTTTATTTTCGTCGACGGATCAACATCACTGCACACGGATTGTAACCTATAAGTGCTCCGTTCTACTCCTAACTCGAGCCCGAGGCCGGAGAATCTCAGCTCAGTGCACGAACTCCGTAGCACCGGGTAGGATCCTGAAATACTTTGGGTAGGTATTTTAACTCGAAAATTTGCCCGGGCAGAGCCGTTGGGCTACTATTTTTTCGATTTTCAAACCGTCAAGGGATGTTTTGCGTGCGCAACAATACACACGGGCGTCCGATCTCACTACCCAGACACCAGGGGAAGTTTTGTTACTAGAAGTCCACGTGAACAAATCCCGGCCCTCACCGGGGCTTGAACCAGATGACCTCCAGCACTCGAGGCGGATGCCCTAATTCGAGGCCACTCAGCCGCCCATATATATATATATATATATATATATATATATATATATATATATATATATATATATATATATATATATATATATATATACTGTATAAATGTATTAGAATATAATATAAGAACACCTATTACTTCACACACCGACAGCAGAATATGTTATGGTGCTACCTTTACCTTGCTCATATCTTCATCAAGCTCATCTGTGTGAGCGCGGAACAAGAGCAGAACTTGGATCATGAAAGTAAAGACCTCAAGTGAACCGTCTTGGTTTATGACCCATAAATAACAATTGATTACGGAAGAAGAAGAGAAATAATTCTTCATTCTTGATTGATTGATAGATTTATTGAAGTTAGAGATTAGTTTACAACTCAGCAATCAAATCAAGAATTTTTTCAAGAAGAAGTAAAAAATGAACATAGGTACCAAGATGGTCGGTTTTCATGGACAACATTTATTTATCCATTAGAAATTCAAATGGACAGTCTTTTAGTTCTTACTTAAACGATCTCATGGACACTGAAAATGAAATGACCAAACTCCTTTGAGTAGATAACATTAAGACATCTAAACATTAAAAAACAAACCTAAAGAAGCTGACATTCTAAGTGTAAAATCATGTGGAAATAAGTAACATTGAGTGCACTATATATCTATCTATCACTAAGTCACCCACTCTTATTTATTATTGTTAACCATGTATATATTTGGGATCTGTGTTAATGCAGTGACTAGTATATTTACGCGCTGGCTCTGTGTTCATATGTTCAAATCCCCGTTTGTTTCAGTGCATGGGCACCAACAACAACCCAGTCTAAAACATGCACCAGGACATTTTCTGGAAAGTAAAGGAGATCATCATGTATTGACCACATCACCCATCGAGTACAGTTGGACCTAAAATATGGGGCTAGCACCATATACCCGGTACAGCCATGATGTGGAAAGGAGTCGTTATCTTACTTGTATGTACACATTCTGCTTTCAGTGTCTGCATGTCCCATACACATCCCTGACTATTTTTATCACCACAAAGTAAATATTTAACTTACTTGTATGTACATATTCTGCTTTCAGTGTCTGCATGTCCCATACACATCCCTGACTATTTTTATCACCACAAAGTAAATATTTAACTTACTTGTATGTACATATTCTGCTTTCAGTGTCTGTATGTCCCATACACATCCCTGACCATGTACATCACCACAAAGCAGAAAGACAGAGACCTGGTCACGGTTATGCGTAAGTTTATTGCTTTGAATCATCCACATATATGGGTTTATTTTTAGGCTGAATCATCGACATATATGGGTTTATTTTTAGACTGATTTCTACTTTTTATGAACAAATTTCAGTG
>JACEFZ010022440.1:0-12994 GCA_014155875.1 Cepaea nemoralis | reverse complement strand
TAGAAAAAACAACAACTGTCGTTCAACCCGAACAAAAAGAAACGGTCAATAGTCTAATGTATGTGTGTGTGTGTGTGTGTGTGTGTGTGTGTGCGCGCGCGCGCGCGTGTGTGTTAGTACATGTCCTTTGCAGGATGTTGCGATCAGCCTCAGGTTGATATTCTAGGCAATTTTACGATCAGTAGTTTGTCATTGCCCGCTCCGTGGCTAAAGGCTTGCAAACGCGGTTCGTGAGCCGGGTACTAGGCGTTCGAATCTCAGCAGACCGTGTCGCGTTATGTTATAACGTGCTGGTATGGGAGCCGGTCGTTCAGAAAGCAATGGCAAACTACTGAACGTAACACTTGCTGTTACGTTCTAGTACATCAACAGCAGCTGAAAAATGCTGGTGTTGACTGCAACGTCCCGTAAGAGATACGCAACAACAACAAAAGTTTGTTATTGCTCTCTGAACGAGAAGTCGATGTTTAAGTCCAAATTAATAATTAATACCAGTGTGGGGTTGAACCGCCTACCTCGCCACTATCTTCTTGTCCTTTCAACCATGTCACGTTATAATTATATATATATATATATATATATATATATATATATATATATATATATATATATATATATATATATATATATATGAGATAGAGAGACAGCGAGAGAGAACGGGACAGAGAAAGGAAGAGACAGATAGAGAAAAGGAGACAGACAGACAGACAGAGAATAGAAAGAAAAACACATACAGAGAGAGAGAGAGAGAGAGAGAGAGAGAGAGAGAGAGAGAGAGAGAGAGAGAGAGAGAGAGAGAGAGGAGAAAGAGAGAGAGAGGGAGAGAGAGAGTATGTATTTTAAGAACCCCGGTCCCCCAAAATGCCCCTCTAAAGCTGGACACTCCGACAACATGTAGCAATAATCATGGCCTCACTGTAATTATTTTGTTCCTGAGTTAGTTAGTTAGTTAGTCTTTCCTCTTGAGCCTAAGGCGGCGCATAGGGCAGAAGTCCTGTCTCTCCATGCCTGGCGGTTCGCTGCTATCTGTTGTAGATCTTGGATATTTACTTGGCCATTGAATGAGCCTTCTCTAATGATGGTTCTACGCAGGGTCTCTCTTGGTCTTCCCCGTTTTCTTTTCCCTACCGGTGACCATATGAGGGCTTGGTAGGGGAGTCTTGTCTTGTCCATTCTGAGTACATGGCCGATGTAGTTCCAACGGCGTCTTCTTATGAAATTGGATACTGTATCTTGCTTAGTCTCTTGTCTTATTTGCGAATTGGTTCTGAAGTCTGTCCAGTGGATGTTTAGAAGTCTTCTAAGACATTTGTTCTCAAAATTGTCTAATTTTTTATCTAAAGCTACCGTTGATTTCCAACTTTCACATCCATACGTTAACACTGGAATCACACAAGAGTTGAAGATTTTAAGTTTTGTGTGTTTGCTGAGTGTCTTTGACTTCCAGATGTTTGACAGTTTGTTGAAGGCACTAGATGCCAGTGCGATTCTAGTTGATATTTCTGGTGTTGAGTCCCCTGTGGATGTCATTTTGCTTCCTAGGTATGTGAAGCTGTTGACTTTTTCAAGAACGTAGCTGTTCAATTTGGTCTCATCTGAACTGTTGGTAAGATCAATAGTCTTGTTAGCATAGATGCTTTGTACCTCTGAATTGAATGCGAGTTGGTGTTCTTTAGTCAGTAGGGACTGTGAGTTTATTTCTTAATTCTGGGTGATCTGTGCAGAGTCTTGAGCTTTATTTTTAGTTTGGCAATGCAGAGATTGTGATCACTGCCAGCATCTGCACCTCTGTAGGCTCTGACGTCTTGTACTGATGAACGGAATTTGGCATTAATGCAAAAATGGTCTATCTGATTTTTTGTGATGCTATCAGGCGAGTTCCACGTGACTTTGTGTATATCTTTGTGCGGAAATAAAGAGTTTGCTACTATCAGATTTGCTATTTCACAGAATTCTAGTAGTCTCTCTCCGTTTTGGTTCATATCCCCTAAGCCGTGAATTCCCATATATCTCTCAACACCCTTATTGTCAGACCCTATCTTGCATTGAAATCACCCATTACAACAACAATGTCGTGCTTGGGAGATGAGTTGATGGTACCAATTAGTTGTTCATAGAAATTATCTTTGTTGATGTCTGTATCGTCGTTGGTAGGTGCGTAGCACTGGATGATTGTTAGCTTGTTGTTCCTGAGTGCCAGATAAGTTTTTCATGTTTCCGTTGTTTTATCCCATTGTATTTGTTTTTTGCTCTCTGATAAAGATTTGTGCGGAAACCTTCGATTTCGCGCGTGCCTCTCTTTTGTCCAGCACCCCAGTCAGATTTTTCCCCATCTGAATTCGATGGCGGTCTCGCCAACCAATCAATACGTGCAGAAACCTGTGAATTGCCAAGATGGCCGCCTGAGTATCTTGTCACTGGGTTCTGTATTGTTGTCAAAGTCCTCTAGTGTACCATTGCACAAGGAAGGGGCATCATCATCATTATCAAGTGCCATGCCGGCTGGCGTCGGCGTTCATGACTTTCCACAGATAAGGGTCTTTGGTTTTCTGTATCACCTCTGCTGATGATATTACTCCCATCATTTCTCTTGGTCTGCCTCTGCTTCCATTCTCTTTGATCTTTCCAGGTGTTCACGATTCCTCTCATCTCTTCACATGACCAAAGACAGTTTCTCCTTCTTATTATTATATATAATATTCTAGTTTCATTAGCCTTTTCCGGGCAGTCGTCGTTAGTTACTCTGGCAGTCCAAGGAATTCGCAACATTCGTCTCAGGAACCACATCTCTGTTTGCTTCCAAGGCCTTCCTAATTTTTTAATTTATATTCCAAGATTCACTGCCATACAAATCAACAGGTTCTATATAACATTTCAGCATTCTCTGCTTTACATTCAATGATAGTGACTTATAGAATAAGGTATTTGTCATTTTCTGAAGTCCAGTTTTAATACATGGGTAGACTACAAAAGTATTTTAGAGGACGTCGCAATCAATCCATGTGATTTACTAGGCAATCTTACGCTAATACCATTGCTTTGTGAACGACCGACGCCTCATACCATCAAAATCAACGTATAGCGATCTGCTTCCGAATCTGCCGCAACTGATTTCGAACCCTCGACTCGGCATGTTGGGCAATTGTGAAATACGTTCACTGCCACTATGCCGTATCGCCGGCTCAATATAAAGACGTCTTAAATGAAGCATTAATATGCAGAACGGATACAAACGAGAGAGAGAGAGAGAGAGAGAGAGAGAGAGAGAGAGAGAGAGAGAGAGAGAGAGAGAGAATTAATTAACAACAACAAAAGAGAATAGACAAAACAACTTAGTGATCAGTTCTTTTACCAAAGGCCCGTCAGACACGACTTACACATTACCCTCTTTGGACAACAATAACCTTCAAATTAATATGCAATGTGTGGCTGACTCAGTTAAAGATTATTAATAGGGCCCTAATATAACTTCTCTTCTGAGGTTGAACGGGGTCGGGGTCACGGCAGAATGGAATAGATTCATAAATCCCCGCAGTTTCTTGTAACGAACAGGTATCAGCAACAAGGACTTCTCGTCCTTGACTTGCCGACGTAAATTACAAGTACCTCAGAAGGCGGAGTGAGTTCGCCAGATGGCGAGGGACACTGGTAATAGGGAAAGCTAATCTATACGCACAAATCAGTCCAGTGTAGTAGAAGTAGTAACAGTGTATGGACTACGCTTGAGTTACAAGAAAGGGAACCAAAAAATATGCCCTACCAGCTGGCGTAGGCGTTCATGTCTCTCCCTAGATCTCCATCCTTGATCCTCTGTCAGCTGACGTCTAAGTTCATGTCTCTCCCTAGATCTCCATCCTTGATCCTCTGTCAGCTGACGTCTAAGTTCACGTCTCTCCCTAGATCTCCATCCTTGATCCTCTGTCAGCTGACGTCTAAGTTCACGTCTCTCCCTAGATCTCCATCCTTGATCCTCTGTCAGCTGACGTCTAAGTTCATGTCTCTCCCTAGATCTCCATCCTTGATCCTCTGTCAGCTGACGTCTAAGTTCATGTCCTCTCCCTAGATCTCCATCCTTGATCCTCTGTCAGCTGACGTCTAAGTTCACGTCTCTCCCTAGATCTCCATCCTTGATCCTCTGTCAGCTGACGTCTAAGTTCACGTCTCTCCCTAGATCTCCATCCTTGATCCTCTGTCAGCTGACGTCTAAGTTCATGTCTCTCCCTAGATCTCCATCCTTGATCCTCTGTCAGCTGACGTCTAAGTTCATGTCTCTCCCTAGATCTCCATCCTTGATCCTCTGTCAGCTGACGTCTAAGTTCACGTCTCTCCCTAGATCTCCATCCTTGATCCTCTGTCAGCTGACGTCTAAGTTCACGTCTCTCCCTAGATCTCCATCCTTGATCCTCTGTCAGCTGACGTCTAAGTTCATGTCTCTCCCTAGATTCTCCATCCTTGATCCTCTGTCAGCTGACGTCTAAGTTCATGTCTCTCCCTAGATCTCCATCCTTGATCCTCTGTCAGCTGACGTCTAAGTTCATGTCTCTCCCTAGATCTCCATCCTTGATCCTCTGTCAGCTGACGTCTAAGTTCACGTCTCTCCCTAGATCTCCATCCTTGATCCTCTGTCAGCTGACGTCTAAGTTCACGTCTCTCCCTAGATCTCCATCCTTGATCCTCTGTCAGCTGACGTCTAAGTTCATGTCTCTCCCTAGATCTCCATCCTTGACCCTCTGTCAGCTGACGTCCTAAGTTCACGTCTCTCCCTAGATCTCCATCCTTGATCCTCTGTCAGCTGACGTCTAAGTTCATGTCTCTCCCTAGATCTCCATCCTTGATCCTCTGCCAGCTGACGTCTAAGTTCATGTCTCTCCCTAGATCTCCATCCTTGATCCTCTGTCAGCTGACGTCTAAGTTCATGTCTCTCCCTAGATCTCCATCCTTGATCCTCTGAATCAACTCTGCTAATGAAATCCCCCATGCCACCATCTGAGTCCACCCAGCATCATTTCTCTTGGTCAACCTCGCTCTCTTCTGCCATTGATCCTCCCAGTTGTCTCCAATAGGGAGTCTCTGTGGCGAAGTGGTCAAGCCGTTTGACTCGTGCTCCGAAGGTTGTGGGTTCGATTCCGGGCCGCACCCTTCAGTTTACGAGTTAAATGTTTCGCAGACTCCTATGGGTCGTCGCTAAAAGCTGCGGAGTTCGTGCTTTGTGCGACGCTTTCCCCGTTGCGGAAAGAGACCGAGTCATATGGGATAAAACCCAGGTGCAATGAAGTCGACCCTGTCGACTTTTAAGCGACTTTTTAAGTTGTCTCCAATGGCTCTTTTCTCCATATAAAAGCATAAATAATAACCGAGAGGCCATTGATGAACATCACAATAAACGGAGAGATACCAGGACAAGTTACACGTTTGTCCTATCTTAGCATGTAATAAAGAGTGTCAGCAGAAATGAAACAGAATCAAAAAGAGAGTAAGAATGGTTAAACCTGTTTTCAACACTTCAACAGCATGAAATCAGTATTAACATCTCAACGTATTAAAAATGAGATGCCCAAATGTTATGTATATTCAACACTACTATATGCCGCGGAAGCCTGGACAGTCAACAAGCAAATAGAAAGTCTAATAAAGGCCCTGGAGATGTGGCATATATAGAGGAATATGTCGTGTTGAATGGAAGCAAAAACAATCAAATACAGGGATTCTAGACAAAAATACGAATGAAAAGAGAGTTGACGAAAAATAAAAATAAAAAATAAGAACAAGAGGCAAGGGAAATATTTCCGCCACTTTGAAAGACATAGCACACTTTAAAAAACCACGCTGGCGGGTAAGGTTGAAGGCAAGCGAGCAAGAGGTAGACAACGATA
This sequence comes from Cepaea nemoralis, assembly GCA_014155875.1. Lineage (NCBI taxonomy): Eukaryota > Metazoa > Mollusca > Gastropoda > Stylommatophora > Helicidae > Cepaea > Cepaea nemoralis. Next base: position 7,121 of record JACEFZ010022440.1, on the reverse strand, counting down.
CACGTGGGAAGATATCAAGAGAATTCCGAACGTTAGTTTGACAGAACGCACAATCAAGTCGTGAAACAGACAATGTTACTGTTAACTGTTAAAGATCCATTGCAGCAAACCTTCAATGTTAGACCGGCCTAATATTCACGTTAGATGACACACGTGTGGGCGTCGGTGGTGTAAAGGTTAGCATGGTTGCCTTCCAAGCAGTCGATCAGGGTTCGATTCCCGGCTGACGCAGTTTTTTTTTTTTTTTAATTATTAATAATAATATTTATTATTTATTAAATCAAACTTTAGGCGCGATAAATACACCCACATTCATTTAATTATTCCGGATATGTAGTTAGTGATTTAGCCAACCATTGTATATTTATGCGTGAGTTCAATTGTTTACCATTATCATCAATCAAGAAACGTACAATCAAAGTGAGAGACAGTGTTGGAGACACAATGCAGTGAACCTTCATTGCAGCGACGACACCTGTCTGACTGAATACCCAGCTGGCTCTGGCGACGACGACGCACCTATATATATTTATTTTTTTTATTGAAGGCGACAGGGACATCCCGCAATCCGTACCCGTATAACTCAGGAGACCAAGGAATCGACAGCCAGGCTTGAATTCTCGAGATGCTCATTTGAGTCTGCTGTGCGGTATACAAGAAGCAAGCTGGAATCATGGTCGGGTCGGCTTCCCGCCATTATTCACTTACTGCTCTGTGAGGTTCTGTGTGTGACCTGCCTGACACAGCTGGCCGCGGGGCTCGATGAGCTTTCGCCTTAAACTTCCGGTGCGCTTATGACGGGATAGCGGGTTCATTCCCTAATTAAAAAGTTGGATTTCAGTGTTGATTTCTCGTTCAGAAATCATTGGCAAACTACTGAAAGTCCACTGTAGGCCCCAGACACGTAAACAGAATAATTAACGTAGAGGGAAATAGATCAAATAATGTTAACATATTAAGTCAGGTATGATACTAAACGGTACTACCTGATTTCTGTTTGCTCCGGATGTTTCGGCGGGGCTCACCAAACCAACACCCCACATTGTGAGGTTTCAAGGCATATCCTGGCGCGAGAATATGCAATCCACAGACTAAATGTCATGGCATGGCAGATTAGGCCCTAAGCCTTGGTTGGCATCTGGTCTAGGATCGACGCTCCGATAGGCGGACAGTTAGAGCTTTCCTTTGCTGATCCGGCAGCTTCTGCAGCTTACCTTGTTCCAGATGTATTGGTGTTACTTTTCCTCTGGTGTAGACTAGGCAGGACTGAGAGAGGCATCATGCTGCATGGACAACACAGTGGTCTCTTCAATTCAGTCCAGGTTTTGTGTTATGGAGAGGTATAACTACATTTTACAAACTATCATCTATCAAGGCGGCAAGGTGCCACTCAATGTAACATTAGCACTGCAAACAACAGGATGCAGCAAGCTTATCAGTGTCAGATGAATGGTCAAAAGTAAGGCTAATGAAGAGCAATGAAGAGATAAGAACATGCACAGTGTTATCCTTCTCAAATAAAACACATCACCTTAAGCTAGGGCTGTATGGGTTGGGGGAGGGGGGGGGGGGGTTGAAGGCTTCGCCAGGAAGAAAGTCACGTTTGATCGTGGCTTGACGTGGAATAAAAAGGTCGCGACAAATCGAACAAGAGCAAGGCAAAAAAAAAAAATGGCAACCATGCTGGTACGACGCTAGGAGCTGATGAGAAAGTTCTCAAGAAGTTAATTACTGACGAATAATGACAGTATTTGAAAATGGAGATGTAGCTTGGGCATCAGCAACTAAGTCATACTTCAACAAAATAGAGCCCACAATGGAGAAATGCGGACCATAATTGGAGGCCTGAAGACAACGCCATGTAACAAACTAGAAAGAGCTCAGCATGACCGAATGGATAAGGGCTCTTGTTTATAAACATCCGGTGTGCTGATGCCGAGGTAACGGATTCAATCCCTACACCAGTCAGTTGGACTGAAATGTTGACTTCTCGTCCTTGACTTGGGGACGTAAATTAACAGCACCTCAGAAGTCGGAGTGGGTTCGACCGATGGCGAGGGACACTGGTAATAGGGAAAGTTAATTCACACACAAAAATCAGTCCAGTGCACTAGAATAAATATCATTTGTATGGACTACGCTTGAGTTCAAAGCGAGAGAACGCAAAAAAATGGAATTAGAAAAGATCACGTATCAACAAGCAATGCAGGATAGAAGTTACAGGAGAGCCCAGCAACAACAGAGAAATGTAGAAGATCGACAGATCAGCCATGTATCATCATCACCATCATCAGCATGTGTCATAGTGATAAGCGTGGGCGGTCGTGTTTCGCCATCTCACTCGATCACCAGAGTCGTGGATCAGCTCAGTGTTCTTGTCTCGATCATGCCACGTGGCCAAGCTTTCCAGGTATTTACTTCTAGGTCTTCCCCTTGGCCTCTTCCCTTCGATCTTGCCAGTTGTCACCAAGTTCTCCAAGTCATTTCTTCTCATAACGTGACGAAAAAACTGTGACTGTCTACGTCTAATTTCTCTAATCAGTTTACAATCTTCATTTGTTTCTTGTAGGACTTGGTTATTGATTTTTCTGTCTGTCCATGGTATTCTTTGCATTTTCCTCACAAACCACATTATCACAGCCATAAGATGTTTTTCAGCTTGTTTGCTCCCTGTCCACGCTTCTCATCCATACAAAAGTGCAGGATCTATGTAGCACATCAACACTCTTTTTTTTTCGTTGCAAATGCCATAATTTCTGTCAGTATGTTGTCCATCTTGTAAAAGGCTACCTTCGCATTTCTTCCTATTTACCCGTGTATCAGAGATTTAATAGTCGTAGACAAGGAAGGCTGAAGCGAAACACATTTGTGGAATCTACAAAACAGCAGATCAGGACAGATCCTATACTTAACATTCCAATAGTCAAACGCACTTACAATGCATACAATTTTCCAACTTGGGCACACAATTATCTGCCTGAAATTACAGAAAAAATTCCTGGTATTGAAACAAAGAACACTCAGAAAGAAACAGAAAAAAGAAACACGACCCTAACTTACACAAAAGAACAATATCCAAGTAACACCTGGACCTATGCACACAGACAGATCAAACAAAAAATGCAACAGAACATGGCGTGCAGTAATTCTCCTGAATTTTTACAAAAATGGAGCAAACACAGTCAGTGGGAACTGGAGAATACTCAAGTGACTTCAGAGCTGAGGTAGAGACGGTGAAACTTCAACACAAATGGTGTTGATAGAGAAAGATAAAGAGAAACACACAACTCTCTTAACAGATGCGAAATCCGTTGTCTGAATACAGAAAAGCAAAAACAGTGCAGAACTAGCAGACCTAAGGGCAGCACTTCACTCTCAGAAATAAAAAACAAAGTTGTAATACAGTGGATTCCATCACATTGCAGTATACCTGGACATGAAGAGGCTGACAGAGTGGCAAAGGTGTTGGATGGGAAGCGGGAGGTGGGAGGGTGGGGGGGGGGGGGGGGGGAGCAGACGGCTACCTCAGCCGAATATAGACATAACTTCTGAAGTTGCCGGGAGATTGACAAGATATACTTATAGAAGGAAGTGGGAATCAGAGCACCCAGGCCACCAGAAAGATGGTGTGTATTACAAACTCAACCAAAGTGAACAAGTAGCAATCCTCTGATTCTACACGGGACATAACAGGCTGAAAAACCATTGTTCAATAAACCAAAGATAAGAGATACTAATAAATGTAACCGTGGAATTGGTAAAATTGCAGCCATACATTTGGTGCAGGTGTGTCTAATCTATGCAGAACAGAGAGCACTACTAACAAACAAAATAGGTTTGGACCAAACACAGATGAAAGACGGAAGATGGGAAGTAGGGGTGTGTCACAGTTATGGCTGAAAGTTGTTAACATGGTAGCAGATATGTTGTATTATAAAGCAATGCCAATATTTTGACGATATATAAACCCATGGCAGATTCGGCAAGTCGCTTAAGACGATTAATCATCCCACGGCAATTAATCAGTTAAATATATTCCGACTGACTCCTGAAGGTGTACGAAGAAGAAGCAGAAGAAAATAGTATAAAAACTAAGGTAATTATCCAAAAAATACGTATAAATAAAAATAAAACCAAGTGTCCCACTTTTTGGTAGTCACCACGTTTGTCAAGAATAAAACAAACATAGATGTAAGAACATTAAAATGAAATTAAAACAAGATAAATGTACATAACAGATTCAGTTAAAGAAACAGCAGGTTTGGACGAGACATAGCACACAATCAAATGAACAAGTATTATAGTAAATGTCCGTTCACTGAGCATTTAAAGTGCAGACGATACTACGACATAAAACAAATAATAAGACCAACCAAATATAGGGTTGCCAGATACATGGGCACCAAAAGGAGGACATAATAAGACAACAAGGACGACAAATGAGGACATAATAAGACACAAAGGAGGACATATAGAATGTTTCATTTAAATCGTTCCAGATTAAATCCACAATCAGTACAATTTTATTACAATAGCTGCCAATACATTTTTTTATCATAGCAGGTGGTTGGTTTACAGAAAGAAAATATTCTTTCAAAGCGGTAAACAGCCTCAACAGCCTCTCAACAGCTGGAAACAAACTGAGCCATCTAGTTTTAGAGTGATAGGAGTAGTTGCTGATAGTTAATGTTGACATAGTCACAAAAATCCTTTAAAGTTTCTGTTCTGACAGTGTATATAGAAAAGTAATAGAATATCTTCAAGACAATAGATTCAACTTCAATCTGCATTAAATCTAGCGCCGTGTTGGATGCATTTGTGCAGAACATGAGCAGAACATCCAACGCCTATTAAATAAATATTATTAAGCAATGGGTTTTAATAAAGAATGTAAACACACGGTAGGAGTGTAGATACATTGTAAGTTGTAACAACAATACATAAAAAAATGATAACATAAAATATGTTAAAAAGCCGGGACATTTTAAAGATTTTTAGCTTTGCCTGCCGGACGGAGGACATTAGGCTAAAAACGAGGACATGTCCTCCTCTTTGCCGGACGTCTGGCAACCCTACCCAATTATGGCAATATGTCATCCTTCCGTCCACATGGGAGTTCACATTTGGCGGTATATTATCCTTCTGCACTGAATCATTTAAGACACAATTAGAATATTTACAAAGGACCATGTCAAGGATGGAGAGTGAAGAGTAAATCTATTCATTCCGTCTGTACACACGACAGCTACAAGAGGACGACCTACTCGTTTAACAGCACATCTTGACGGTCAGACTGATACTTTGTGGAAAAGCACAAGTGCCCTAGGAATACCTGGATGTATGAGACAGTGATAGACAGACCCTAAATAAGTTAGGTTCATATCCTTTACTTAACGTCGCTGTCAACCCTCGGATATTTTTACTGTTTTTGATTTCCTGGCAAGTTTACGTTCGGTAGTTTCCCATTACTTTATGTACGGCCGTCACCATTGAATGAAAACCAAATCAAGGCGGGCTGCTTCCAAATCGCCCGCAGCTGTGTTTCGACCGCCGTATGCGGGGCTACGAATTGCGTTCGTAAGCCCTTTGCCACATCGACCCTAGGAAAACCTGGCTGAGTGAGACAGGGTAGGTAGACTCTACATAAAGTTGTAATACAACAATGGCATTGTTGGATCGCGTGTGAGAATAAAATATGTTCGCCGAGCCTGTCTCCAAGATAAAGTAAATTGTGTATAGCTGCAACACAACATATCTACCCCAGATCTCTATGACGTGGTCACACCCATGATACATGACACGCCAGGAGCCTCCAGACGCGGCACCAGACGCCCCACTTGAGATAAAACCCACACAAGTTCATTGTTCATAGGTCCACGCACAGCCCTTATACTTATAATAGGACATAGCACTGATTCAGTATCAAGAGTTCGCTAAACGAAGAGTACAGTCTGTGGTGCCATATACAGATGTAAAATCAGTACTTGAGGATCTCCAGCCCGGAAATGTGCCAGTACTATTGGTAATACTATCTGAACTAGGCAGTCAACGTACGGTCACCATACAGTGGATACCATCTCACTGTGGAGTACCCGAAAACGAGAGAGAGAGAGAGAGAGAGAGAGAGAGAGAGAGAGAGAGCGAGAGAGAGAGAGAGAGAGAGAGAGAGAGAGAGAGAGAGAGCTGATCGACTAGCTAAGGAAGCAATAACAGAAGAACAACTTAATGTACCTGTTATATACCACCAAAAGAAAAGAATGATCAAATCAGCCAAAAAAGCCACCAACACCAGCTCAAGACAATTACCATTTCACGCACAGACTACAGCTTCAGAACAGGACACACAGAACAGAGCTTCAGAACAGGACACAATAGATTATGTAATCACATGTATACACAATTCAAGTTTGGTGAATCAGCCATGTGCACATGTGGACTGGAGTCGCAGACAGCAGATCACATATCCAAGACTGCCCAAAATACGACATGGAAATATTCTGGCCTGGAGAAACCGTGGAAGATAAACTCTATGGACCACGGAGTGAACTTATAAAAGACAGTAAAGTTTATACAAGAGACAACAATGTAGATATAGAGAATCAATTTCAAGCTAAGGAAAGAAGAAGAAGAAGAAGAAGAAGAAGAAGAAGAAGAAGAAGAAGAAGAAGAAGAAGAAGAAGAAGAAGAAGAAGAAGAAGAAGAAGAAGAAGAAGAAGAAGAAGATAAATAACTCTAAGGAGGAGGAGAAAGAGATGACAAATGCATGACTGTTTGAAAGCAAGAATAAAATAGAGAGAAATAAAAAGATAGAAACAAACGAGAGAGAGAGAGAGAGAGAGAGAGAGAGAGAGAGAGAGAGAGAGAGAGAGAGAGAGAGAGAGAGAGAGAGAGAGAGAGAGAGAGAGAGAGAGAGAACGAACAAACGGACGAATGAACTAATTTTATTTTTAGAGGAACACAAATTGTTTCACGTAGGCCCGTCTTACATTCGGCCCTTTCCATCATTCATCTTTCGTTCATCAGTTATATATTGTGCATGTTACATTCACATAGGAAAAAAAATTTTAAAAATTGTTTAAAATAACTTTTTGTAAAATAAACATGCCTTTAAAAAATTTCAT
>JACEFZ010022439.1:202500-247399 GCA_014155875.1 Cepaea nemoralis | reverse complement strand
TAACAGTTGTAGCAATGTATGGACTACGCTTGAGTTCAAAGAGAGTGTATGCCAATAAAGACAAAAACAAACAAAAATGCAGCTGCATTTTCTAGTTCAGATTTTCATTTTCCAGTTCTTATTATCATTTTCCAGTTCAGATTATCAATATCCAGTTCATATTATCATTTTCCAGTTCAGATTATCATTTTCCAGTCCAGATTATCATTGTCCAGCTTGGCATCTGCAGCTGTAGAGTAACTTGCCCATAAGAACACCAATAGCACAAATGGGGCCCAAAAATAACAATCCCCAAAGCTGGAATCTGCCATGGGTCTGTGATATGAAAAGGTTATCACATTTTATAGTCTGAATGCCCGGAGGAATTTGTGCCCAGTCTTTTTCTCACTTAGCGAATGATTAACACAGGTGTTAAACTCTTGAATGACCGAGCACATGACATTATCAGCATCATCTCCAGCAATCTCACTATCATGCCAGGGGACAAAACAGTTACTTACATACAATTCCTGGTGGCCACATCTTTATGAATAAGTTTCTTCCTGTGTAAATACTGGATCCCTCGGATTATCTGAATGGCCATGTACACAAGTTGTTGGGTGTTCAGTGTCTGAAATAATATCACATGTATATAGTGAAAACTGATTAGAGAAATCAGACATAGACAGTCAAAGTTTCTCGGCCACATTATGAGAAGAAATAAATGGGAGAATTTGGTGACAACTGGCAAGATCAAGGGGAAGAGAACAAGGGGAAGGCAGAGAAGTAAATACCTGTATGACTTGGCCATGTGGTATGGTCAAGACAGGAACACTGGGCTGATCCATGACTCTGGTGATCGTGTGAGATGGCGATACAGACTGCTCACGCTTATTGATATGGTACATGATAAATGAATGAATATAATTGCATGTACACAAGTTGTTGGGTGTTCAGTGTCTGAAATAATATCAAAAGTATTGAATCCCATTTAAGTCAGGTCATAGTCAGATATGACTGAGCTACCGTATAACAGTAGACAGTACTACCTGCATTTTGTTACTGCCGAATGTTGGGCAGCGCTCTCCAAATCTCAACACCCCATATTGTGCCAATGGCTTTGGGCAGAGGAGCGAAACTGGGAGGGTACAAGCCTTATTCTGGTGCGAGGAAATGCAACCTAAAGACTAAATATCATGGCAGGGCAGACCAGGCCCTAAGCATTGTTCCGCAACTGCTCTTGGTTAGAAGCTCCGACAGGTAGACAGTTAGAGTATTGCTTTACTGATCAGATAGCTTCTGCAGCTTGCCTTGTTCCAAGCATATTGGTGTTACCTTTTCTCTTAAGTAAAAGGATCATGCTGCATGGGCAACACATGGTCTCTAAGTTTGTGCTATGAAGAGATATAATTCCAGTTTACAAACTATTGTCTATCAAGACAGCAAGGTGCCTATTATTTAATCGCATGTACACAAGTTGTTGGGTGTTCAGCTTCTGAAATAATATCAAATATATTTAATTCCACATAAGAAAATAAAAAAACAAAATATGACCAAGAAGCCTGACAGGTGAAAACATCCACAGTAATTTGTCATATGTTTACCTGTCATATTTTGTGAATTTTGAGTACCCCTGTATAGGCTTGGCAGCAGGAAACTCCATTTATCAATACATTTATCAATATGTATGTAATCCTATAAATGTTTTTCAGCATTTTGTATTTACAAAAAAACATAAATAATGTCACTCATCATTAACACAATTTTTATAATAGCAAGGTTATAACAGGCAGAAATTTTAAGACATCTTCAAAGAAGTTAACTCACAAAGAGAACTCTGGTTATTCGATCTGAAAAAGACATTACAGGAGTCTTTCGGCATATTATGAGAAGGGGGAAACTGGAATATGCCTCGACAACAGGAAAACTTGAAGAGACCAAGAAAGAAGATGCTAGACACTTTCGTATTGAGCATGGAGGAATCTCAGTATCAGAAAAATTATTGAAGGTATGTGAGACAGGAGGGTGGGAACAGACATGATGATCAATGTCCCAAGGAATAGATAATATGAAGATAATAGACCTTTATTGTTTCTTATTCACAATACCATAATTTCTTACTACAGAAGTCAATGTCCCATGGAATAGACTATAAGAAAATAATAGACAGACCTTTATTGTTTCTTAATCACAGCACCATAATTTCTTACTACAGAAGCAGAGAAACAGACAGACACACAGGCAATAAGTAAATCAATGAAAAACAAGAGGTGGAATATGTCAGCTTTACAAGAACGTAAACATAAATGACATAATGGACTTTGCAATAACAGCCTTCATCTGCACCTAAGCAACAAACAGTGACTCATACAACTACATATAAAATGCACAAAAGTTACTTAGCTGATGTGTATCCATCATCATGATAGATCAAGAGATGAACAGGCAGGCAGGCAGATAAATGGATGGATGGATTGATGGATGGATGCATGCATGGATAGATGGACGGATGCATGCATGCATGGATAGATGGATGGATTGTGAAGGGATGGGCTGAAGGATAAATGGCTGGATAGGTGTATAGGTAGCTTGAGTGGACAAGTAGGTAGATCAGTAGGCAGGTAGTAGGTAGGTTGGCAAGTTGGTAGGTATGCAGATAGATAGGTAGGTAAGTAAGGTGGCAGGTATGTAGGTATGTAGGCAGGCAGGTAGGTAGCTAGGAAGATAGGTAGGTGGGTGGATAGGTTGGTAGGTAGGTAGGTAGGTTAGCTGGTTGGTTGCTAAGTTGGTTGGTAGGTAAACTGGTAGGCATGCAGTCAGGTGGGTTAGTTGGTAGGTAGGCAGGCATGCAGAAGGGATGGGTGGGCATATATATACACTGGTAGCAGAAAGAAATAATGAAACAATAACAATGTAGCTAATACCCTGTCAGCAACTTACATATCGTGACCCACATTCTGACATCCGACACTTTAGAAGAAATTTTTTCATGTTGCCTTCTTGCAGGCTTGGGTAAACAACCAGAGGCTGCTCGGGTGTCTCAAGACAAACCCCAATAAGACTCTGAAGATTTGGATGGACGAGACCTTTCAGCTGCACAGATTCGGTGAGAAATACCTGGACTTGATCCGGTCTAGCTTGATCTGCGCACAAGTAAACATAATATAGCAGGTAATCAACAGTTCTCTGGTAAACGATAATTCTTATGTAAACAATCATTCTCAGGCTGCAGGCAGAAGAGTACAATTAGAGAGGGTACAATAATTACCCTAGTGCGAGGAAATGTGATCTAATGACAAAATGTCAAGGCAGGGCAGACCAGGCATAAAAGCTTTTTTGGCGGACAGTTAAAGATTTACTTTGCTGATCCGGCAGCTTCTGCAGCTTGTCTTGTTGCAGGCGTATGTATTCGTGTTACCTTTCCTCTGGAGTAAACTAGGCAGGCCAAGAGAGAGGGATCATGCTGCATGGGCAACACATGGTCTCTAAATTCAGCCCAGGCTTTGTACTAAGGAGAGGTATAACTCCATTTTACAAACTATCATCTATCAAGACAGCAAGTTGTTTATTTGTGGTCAATGTCAACAAGATAAAGTGAGCGGCAGAGAATAAATTAAAATGGAAACAATTAAATAATTACCTGTAACTGTTTTAATGAAAACTTCCTGTTCTGCGCCTGCTTCATTTTCATCTTCTCCTAACAACGTTCCCCCATAAATCCGACCAAATGTTCCTGGAAAAAGTTTCACAAACATTAATTATTTATTGTTAATTCTAGTAGACAAATTAAAATGTTTAGAGATAGGAAGATAGGGGAAGTTACTATGAAAATATAGTATAAAGTAAATTACCTCCCTCAGCTTAAACATACATTACAATTAATCGCTGTAAATCAACATTAATTATTAATTTTTCTAGTTTCACAGTGTTGTTATACATACTTTATACCCATATCTTGCTGTTTTTCTCCTCTTGCCTTTTTCCTGCCACATATTGTTTTTAAATAACATCATCATCATGTTGGTAAGCATGGGCGGTCATTTTTCGCCATCTTACGCAATTACTAGCATTGTAGATCAGCTCTGTATTCTTGTTTCGACCATACCACATTGTCAAACCATCTAGATATTTACTTCTCTGCTTTCCTTTTGTTCTTTTCCCCTCAATCTTACCAGTTGTCACCAAGTTCTCCAATTTATTTCTTCTCATAACATGCCCAAAATAAATTTGACTTTCTATGTCTAATTTCTCTAATCAGTTTGCGGTTCTTGTATGACTTGCTCATTGTTTGTTCTGTCTGTCCATGGTATTCTTTGTATTTTCCTCAGAAACCTACATTTTCTCTGCCATTAGATGTTTTTCAGATGTCTGCTCATCATCCAAATTTCACATCTTTACAAAAGTACAGGTTCTATGTAGCACTTGTTCTCGTTTCAACTGGCACGTTTTCATTAGTCAGTATGTTTTCCATTTTGCAAAATGCTACCTTTGCCATAGCAATTTTTCTTCTAATCTCTTTAAGGCACCTCCCATCAGATATTACGACTGTTCCGAGATAGTTGTACTGATTCACTTGTTTAAGAATATTCCTAGTTATGCTTATATTACATTGCAATATTTCTTTCTTCTTAGAGATGATAATAATCTGTGTCTTCTAACAGTTTAATTCAAACCCAAGTTGTTCACTGTGTACAATAACTATATCTACTAAATGTTGCAGATCCTGTTCACTGTCTGCAATCAATACTATAGCATACGCACATCTAATGTTATTGATGTTACATCCCTCAATAGTGATTCCTCTTATATCATCTAAATTTCTAAGAATATTTTCACTGTATAGGGAAAGAAGATCTGTTTGACAGTGCTAGGAAGATATGCACCCAGGACACACTGACAGAGAAATTTGAAACTGTAAAGAATGTTTAAAACCTGAATGGGTACTCCATAGGATTTATAAAGCGCCACTGCCAACAGCCCGAAACTAAAATCATACAAATCTACAGTCCTCTGTATGCCAAATCCAATATCATTTACCAACTCACATGCAGGTGCCAGTCTACCTACATAGGCAGAACAGAGTTACAGCTAAGCAACAGAGTGGTTGAACACATACCTAAATGGAATGACAAGATACTACACACGGTAATGGGAGCTGAGGGAGACCGATACACCACAAACTTCCTGTGTCCTCAATTGCATGGCACGTTTTGGAAACCGACCATGTGATTGATAGAGGCAGTGCCTTTCGCGTGTTGCTTAATACACAAAATGGTCACTTATTAAAGTTTGCAGAAGCCATAATGATTAATCTACATAGGCCAGTTTTCTGCTAACAGAAAAACATGATGGTCAGTTTAAAATTACCGTGGTAGACAATTTACATTACTGTGCGAACATGTGTATATTTCAGCTTGAAGGAGTTATCTAGTTATTTTACTTTATGTTGTATGAATTCTGCAATATGTACCTGACGAGATGCAGCAAAATATGCCAGGTAATAAATAGTGCAATCTATTGTTTGTGTCTTCATTATTGAAATAAATCTTTCTCACCAGAGCATATAAAATAAGCACAAGCAAAGATTCAACATAAATCTTTCCAACAGAGCATATTAAATTAAGAAAATCAACAAATCAACAAGAATCTTTTCCAATGAATATATAACATAAAGCAAAGTAAAAAAATCAAGATAACTCTGTTCAAATGAGCATATAAAATAAGCACATGCAAAGATTCAATATTAGTTTTTACAACTGAGCATATGAATGAAACAAAAGCAAAAAGTCAACATAAATCTTTATAAATGAGCATATGAAGCAAACAAAAGCAAAAAGTCAACATAAATCTTTCCCACTAAACATTCAAGACAAAAGCAAAAACTATAGTCCTTCACCTTCCATGACCAAATCTCCCAGTGATATCCGTTTTCTCTCTATGATGATCTCGCTGAGAACTGAGTTGATGTCGGTAGGTTTCAGGTCAACAGATGATGATATACCTTGGCGAAAACTTGAGGACATGCCTGGCAAATAGCAATAATGTTTATACAACAGATTCATGAATGATAGGTAGTATGTTTGGGTGGTTGGGATGTTAATCTTTCAACACTGACACAAGAGTATCAACATTGTAATTATAAATAATCAATTCAATTCATAACTGAAGATACCAATCATTTCAATAAATTAAAAGCTGTTATCTATCATAAAGGCTATCATCATCATGTGCCATATTAACTGATTAAGTGCCATGGGATGATTAATCATCTTAAGCGACTTCCCGCATCTGCCATGGTCTTATATACCACCGAAATGATGTCATTGCATTATAATACAACATGTCTGCTACCATATTAACAACTTTTAAGTCATAACTGTGACACACCCATACTTCCCATTTTCCATCATTCAGTCTTGTTTGGTCCAAACCTACCTTTTCTTTGGCACAGAAACTGTTAAGAATCTTGGGTGATCACAGTTCACTAACTCACACAATCGCTTCAGTCTTGGAGCAAGTCTGTATGCGAGTTGTAGAATCATAATTTACTAGTTATTGTAAAGAATGTAGTCTACCTTTGGTCTTCTTTTCAGCAGTGAGCTAACTGGTTGGTGACTGTAGCCATTGCCTCTAAAAAGAGATCCTCTGCCTACCATCATGAAATTGGAGACCATTACCAACAACAATCTGTCAGTTGCCCTCAAGCCAGGTCAGTCATGTTCTCGTATGATTTCATGTTACCCTCGTTGGGAGAGGTTAAATGGGAACTCCACCTTGTCCATGGGCATACTATAGACAAGGAGAGGGTGGGAGGTGCCTTACTACTCTCCTTCTTCTTCTTTTGTTCACTTGAAATTTGTCTATATCTGCAATGTTGTCTCTTGTATGAACTTCACTGTATTTTTTAGTTCACTCAGTGGTTCATAGAGTTCATCTCTTATTGTTGTTTCTCTAGACAAAAGGTTTGCCTAGATATGTTGTATTTTGGGCAGTCATGAAGTATGTGATCTGCTGTCTGTGGCGCCAATCCACATGTGCACATGGCTGATACGTCAATCTTCAATGTTGTGTGCATATGGTTGTGTAATCTATTGTGTCCTGTTCTGAGGTGCAGATTAATAATTTGTTCTGGTTTGTCCATACAATGATAATCATCTTGAGCTGGTTTTGGTGGTTTTCTCATCGACTTGATCATTATTTTCTTTTGGTGGTATGTATTGGTCCAATGAGCTTGATTTGCCTTATTGCATCTATTTGTATTTTCAATCTCGTCTTCTGATTTTCCATTTGATGATATTATACTTCCAAAGTACTTGAAGCTCTTTACTTGTTTCAGGGGGGTTCTTTTAGATGAATCTTTATTTTTTTTTCTTCTTTGGTTTAAGTCATTACCTCTGTTTTACTGATGCTAATTTTCAAGTTATGTTCCTTAAACAGTTTGTTCAGGCTATGAATGTGGACTTATAATTCTGCTTCTGATTTTGCTATTAGTGCTTGATCGTCTACAAATAGAAGTTCTTTAATGGTGTAATTTGCCGTTGGTTCCTCTTTTGTGTTCTGTTTGTCATGTGCTGTCTTTAAATATCTTTAACTCCATAATAAAAAACAGAGGGAACTGTTCAAAAAAGTTAGATCCAGACTGGCCATAGCAATGCAGAAATTACATGGTTTTTCTTAGTAGAAGAGGAAGGGGTCAATGAGCACAAAGATGGACACAGGACTTTGCAGACACCTTGGATATCAGGGTGCATGAGGAGGGGGTTGAGTTTAGATGAGCTAAGAACTGACATCACTGGACTCAGGAAATTCCCATATGCGCTCCGCCCCCTTGTTCAATAGCCAGCAAAGAGTCACACTACTAATCGTTCCCATTGCTATCTGATTGAAAGTTCTCCTGGTCTTCCTTCTCAGTTTTAATATTCTACCAGAACCCCTGCCAATACCCTGCAATCTCATCCTTTCCACATACAGGTTCTCAATCTGTTCCCCCACCTTCTCCACCTGGTCCCACAGGTGCATTACCACCTCTTCCTTGTCCGCAGGTAATCTACCACCAAGAGGTGCATTCCCTGTCAGCCTATCAGCTTGTTCATCCCCCCACACTCTAGTATGGCCAGGGCAAAACATCCACACAATTCTCACAATCTGTGACCTCTGAAGTGAGGTAAGCCATTCCACACGAAACATTCCTTTCTCTACTAAGCGTACTCCTTGAGTCCTTAATGAAGACAATGTGTGTTGCAGAGGTCTCCTCTAACTAATGGAATGCCGCTGTGACTGCTTCCATTCTCATGATGGAGGTCGTAGCCTCATATACCATACTCTTTTCAAGAATCGTCCATTAGCCTTCGCAATGAAACCCCAACCACTCCGTCTGTTTCTTACCACTGTCATATCAGTATAGATCACTATGTCACCTTGATGTGTATTAAGGAGAGAAATGGCCAGAGATCGACTGACTTTTCTGCACTCCGTGATGAGAATGAAAGGCCATGCTACTTGATGATGAAAAATATTTGTTAGCTCTTCCGTTTTACTGTTCTCTATAATGTAATGTCAGTGAGGCATTGTCATAATTTGGTGGTGGGTGTTCAAATTCCTGTGATGTCACTATACCTTTTGATGTGTATATTATCTAACGTGTTCTCAGTAGCAAATTTAGAATATTTACCTCTAATATTGAAGAGTTATTGATATATGGATCAGACACACTGAGACCATTTAAGACAATTACTTGTATTAATGATGTAGTACCGAAAGATAATATATCAGCAAAAGTAACCTCTCATTTGGACAGAAGGATGATATATTGCCATATTAGTGTTTCGTGATTTCCTTCACAATTTCAATGTTCATTTAATGGAAATTGTAATACTTGTTCATTTGTCTGTGTACCATGTTTGGTCCAACCCTATTTTTTAATTGACTCTGAATTAATTAATAAACTACAAACATTGATTAACTGATTCAGTGCTGAACTCTCAATTGGTCAGAAGGACGATATATTTCTAAACTAAGGTCATCGTGTTTTTGTTTTGTTTCATGGTATCTTCGACAATTTCAATGATCAGTTAACAGAAATTTACATTATTTTACATTAATTGTACAATTAATTTACACATTACTTGTTCATTTGACTGTGTACCATGTTTTATCCAAACATCCTTTTTGTTTAGGACTGAATCAGTTAACTGGTGCCTGCGCATAACCCTCTCAAATATTCTGTCACACTCTTTGACATGCACACACTCTGTCTCTACCACACTCTCCCACACATTCTCTGGCTCTCTTACACACACTCTCTTCTCCCCTCTATCCCTGATACTTACTGTCTGTCACACACTTTGAAATACACACACTCTGTCTCTAACACACTCTTCCATGCATTCTCTTGCTCTCTCTCAGAAACTATCTTCTCCCCTCTATCCCTGATGCTCACCGTGTGTCACACTCTTTGACATACACACACTCTATTGCTGATACTCACCGGAACCTGTGGCATTGTTAGGTGTGTCAGCTTTAAGAAATGTCTGGCTTTGCCCAGTTAAGACCTGTGAGCTGCTGCTGTCACTGCAACATGGTGAATAACAATGCAGGTGAGGTTGTTTAACAAACAATAAGCAGTACAGAATCCATCAGCATCATCATGTATTTCAATCCCTGGGTCACTTGTGAAACATCATGATCACTATTACATACGAGGGGGGAAGGGGGGGGGTGGGGGGGGGGGGGGGGGGGGGGGGGGGGTTCAAATGAAAACCTTAAAAGTGTGATAGAAATTACAGTAACCATGCTTTGTCTTGTAACCTGTCAATATTGTTGTTAAGTATGTCAAGCATGTTGAACACATGACATCCTGGTGCAGATGAACATGGTGACATCATAAGGACAGTTTAAAGAGGCTGGTTCACATTTGACATGCAACAAAGAGGAGCAGCATTCTGTAATCCGTTTTTTTTTACATCAGTGAAGGGGTGAAACCTATAGAAATTCATATGTGAATGAAGGTCCAGTATGGTGATGCCTGTCAGTCCATCAAATGTATGAATGGAATAGGAAGTATCAAAACGGCATGACTTCTATGAAGATGTACAACAGATGATGCATGAGTGGTTACACACACGGCCAAGAGAAATTTTTTCTACAGGAATCCAAGAACTTTATCGGCGCTGGAGGACTTGATTTGAACGCAGTGGTGACTACATTATAAAATGATACATTTGGTCTTCACCTTTTCAGAATATATTCAAAACAAAATAAAACATTTAAGGTTTTCATTTGAAACCCTCTCATAGTTTAAAACTATATATTCCCTTGGTGAATTTAAATAAAGACACCATAAATCATGCTAATTCTTAAACTTCCATGAGGATAACATACTCCACATTCCAGGCAAAGTATATTCATTTATTCACTTCATATGATCTATAACTCTACAGTATGCACCTGACGAGATGCAATGAAATATGCCAGGCAATAAATTGTGCAATATTTTATTTATTCTGTCTTTGTTTATATTACATAGTTGTCTGTCTTGTGCTGCTCTCTTTAATTCTATGTATGTCTGCAGTGATAGATCTGTATGTCTGTTTGTTATGCTTTTCAGTATTAGTTTTGTTGATTAGACATGTTAAAGGCAGAAAGCAAAAGGTATGCAGTAATACAAGTGAGAAAATAACATGAAGAGAAAGAAGAATAGCAGTTTATCAGGGTATATAACCAGACCGAGAGACAGTATGTGTCGGAGATCCATTATAACCAACTGTTATTGCGAAGACAATTCTTGTGCACACAATTATTGTACAGATATTGTTTGTGGAGGCAATTACTGTACAGCCATTTAGGAAAGAATTATTTTGGGGACAATTATTGTATGGGCAAGTTAAGGACAATTATTACATGCACAGTAATTGTCCAGGTATATATTGTGCAGACATTGCGAAGACATTTATTGTGCACAGAATTATTGTGTAGATATTGTTTGTGGAGACAATTATTATGGAGAAAATTATTTTTTAGATAACTATTATGCAAATATTGTGAAGACAATCATTGCAGAGATATGTGGACAAAGGTATAATTTCTCCATGTATTTTCATGATGGTCACATAGTATGAGCCACTATCATACTGAGAAGGGATCAATATGGACAACAAAACAGAATACTGAAATAAAAGAGATGTCCAGAATTACCACTCAAGGCTAAGGTCACTAACATTCGAATATAGAGACAGGAAAATTGTGGAAAGATAACTCTCCATTTACTTATATGTCGCTCTTAAAAAATGTCAGCATACAAGTGGGAAATTGTGAAAGATAACTCTTCATTAACTTAACTGTTACTCTTCTGTCTTAAGGTTTAGAGATACAAACATCGTTGAACGAGAACTCTCATTTACTTAACTGTTGCTCTTCTGTCTTAAAGTGTACATACAGAAAAATTGTGGAAAGATAACTCTCCATTGATGCAACTGTCACTCTTATACATTCGGGTGTAAAACTGTACAATTGTGAAAGATAACTCTTCATTCATTAACTGTTACTCTTCTTCTTAATGTTAAGAGATGTGAAAATTATTAAAAGGTAACTCTCATTTACTTAAAAATTTCTCTTCTTTCTTGGGGTCTAGAGATATGAAAATTGTGAAAAGATAACTCACTAGCAGTTGATCTTCTTGGAGTAACGGTCAGAGTTGCGTTGTGTGTTGAGATAGTACACAACCACGCCGAGTGCAATAAGTATGATGACTGCACATGTACATGCCACAGCTGCATAGAAGATGTGAGTTGATGTTGTCAAGTCATCTTTCGCTTTCGAATCTATGGAATAAAGTAAGTTGAAAAGGAAGTTAAATAGATAAGTATCATCTTTATTGTACTGGGTTCTATTCCTTATGTATGTCTTCTTTCTGCTGTTTGCTGTGCAGAATCCATCATTCAGGGTACACACTCTGTAAGTTCCAATAACAATAGATGGCTCCAGAGAGATGTGCGGGAAAAGTTAGGAAATATGTAAATAGAACTAACATCCTTGTATAGGAGATGGGAAGTGTAATAAGAAATGTTAAAAGCTTTTAATCAAAGATTATACTTATATTAATTTCATAAAAAAATGATAATCAGTATATACATTCATAAACATATGATAAGCAAAACTTCCTTTATAGATATATATAATAAAATAATATAATAAAATTGGTAGTTGTATAAAATTATATCTCATTCATTCACTGGAACCTTGTCATTTTGACAGACAATAGTTTGTTACATTGTGCTTTAAAAAAAGGTATTTTAACCTCTCCATAGCACGCAGTCTGGACTGAATTGTAGAGATCATGTGTTGCCCATGCAGCATGATTGTGTCTCGGCCTGCCTAGATTACTCCAGTTGTAAGGTATCACAAATACGTCTGGAATAAGACAAGCTACAGAAGCTGCAAGATCAGCAAAACAATGCTCTGTCTGCCTGTCAGAACTTCCATCCTAAACCAGTTGCTGGCTAAGACTCAGGACCTGCCCTGCCACGATATTTAGTCTTTAGGTTGCATTTCCTAGCACCAGGATAAGGCTTGTACCCTCCCAATTGTACTCCACCACCCAAAGCTGTTGGCACAATGTGGAGTGTTGGGTTTGATGAGAGCATCCAAAAATTCAGCAATAAAAGAAAGCAGATTGTACCATCTACTGTCATACGGTAGCTTAGTCTTATCTGACTAAGACCTGACTAACATAAAATTATATATATATATTATGTATTATAAATGATGCCAGGTCGTAGTCAGATATGACTGAGCTACTGTATGACAGCAGACGGTATTATCTACTTTTGTTAACGCCGAATGTTGGGCGGCGCTTACCAAACCTGACACCTCACATTGTGCCAACAGTTTCAGGTGGAAGAGCACAATTGGGAGGGTACAAGCCTTATCCTGGTGTGAGGAAATGCAAGCTAAATACTAAATATCATGGCAGGGCAGACCAGGCCCTAAGTCTTGGTTGGTAACCGGTCTAGGATCGAAACTCCTACAGGTGGACAGTTAGAGCATTTATTTGCTAATCAAGGCAGCTTGTCGTGTTCGAAACGTAATGGTGCTACCTTTCCACTGGAGTAAACTAGACAGGCCAAGAGAGGGGGTCATGCTGCATGGGCAACACATGGTCTCTAAATTTGGCCCAGGCTATGTGTTATAGAGAGATATTTTACAAACTATCATATGTCAAGAAGGCAAGGTGCCAGTCAAGTCAATATTATAACATGGAAGGGTTGAACAGGATACTGATGAAAAATAATAAAAAAAGAGGAATACTTCTTAAAGTAATCAAAAATCTAAAACTCTTGTGGCTTGGTCACATGTGAGATAGGAGAGGAAACACCAATGCTAGTACTGGAGGGAACAATACTTAGGAAGAGCTAGACAGACAACATTAAACAAGCAGGCATGCACAGATCTACTGATACAGACAGACATGGAATTAAAGAGAGAGTGGGACAGTTATACAAATGGAATCATCAGAAAGATTCATGACCAGTCAAAAGACTGAAATACTTGATTATGATGAGTTTCTGTTTCTTTAAATAAAGTGGAAATGAAAACATCTCAATTATCCATTTGACTGGGTTAAGTTAAGCCAAGAACTGACATGACAGCATTTGGGACATGTCCATACACATTTCTTGTCCACCTTCAACAAGTAGCAGAGTCCCAACACTAATAGTATCAGGTGAAGTCTGATTATGTGTACGTCTGACCTTTCCTCGGAGTATCGAGTGTTGACAAGATCTTCTGGTCACTCCCTGTCCCACCATTCTCTCCATGCCATGATGATTCATCTGTTCTTCTACACTATACACATGATACCAAAGGGCCTGACCACATCTACCTTATGGTGCACCAATACCCCACCCAGTGGTGCAGACCCAGCCAATCTGTCCGCCTGCTCATTTCCCACCACCCCATCAGCATGACCTGGGGAAAAGATCCAACAGATACTCCTATCTTTCATTTGTGAATTGAAATGAAGCATGGTTGTCTGCGCCATTCTCAGCTTGCTCTGCGAGTCCGTGACATTCACGATATATAAATGATGTTTGTCCTCCAGCCAGCGGACCGTCACTGTGACCGCCTCTATCTCCATTCGCAGACTAGATATTGTGGTATCATATGCCAGACTCTCCTGCATTAAATACTGTCCATAAACTTTCACTATGAAACCCCAGACACTTCTTTTGTCAATCCATATATTCATAAATGCTCAATGATTTTTAAATTACACACAGTACGATGGACTATACAGTTATAATGTAACAATTAAATGTGGTTGGGAGTGTAGGGAAATGAACGAGCTGATATACTTGCTGGCTCAGCATCCCCTGCAGATGGCCAGCCCAGGGATCGTGCCGTTGTTATTAATGCCTTTAGAGAGATGTTGAGGACTTTGATGCCAGTGAATCCACTTCATTGTCCAGAATGAGAAGCTTGGAAGTTAGAACTGGGACAGCCAGACACGAGAGCCACATTGGGAGCTGTCAACCAACACTGACCTGGAATTATTAGCCGCCTGAAGTTGAGGCAAATGTTGGAAGGAAGATATGGGCACATCCAGACTTGTCCGGAGTGCAAGAATGATACCCCAACAGATAACTAACTAACTAACTAGATGTAGCTAAATATAGTTTATTAAATGTAATGGGATGTTGGGATCCTCCTTCACTCACAACTACCCAAACAACAAAAGAAAAATGAAGTACCAGTGTCTGGTGACAAGCTGAAACTGGCGTTGCTGAACTTCATATGATACTGATTCAAGAGATCTTTGTCCTTTGGCAGCCACATTGAATTCTCATCTTTGTCCCGTGACACCCACACAGAATTCTCTGTGGATACAACAAAAAGACTAAATATTGTGAATTCTAGTTTATCTATTGCAGTTTATTGTTATCCTATGGAATTCTCTGTGGATGCAAGAACAGACATGTAAATATTGTGAATTCTAGTTTATCTATTGCAGTTTATTGTTATCCTATGGAATTCTCTGTGGATGCAAGAACAGACATGTAAATATTGTGAATTCTAGTTATCTATTGCAGTTTATTGTTATCCTATGGAATTCTCTGTGGATGCAAGAACAGACATGTAAATATTGTGAATTCTAGTTTATCTATTGCAGTTTATTGTTATCCTATGGAATTCTCTGTGGATGCAAGAACAGACATGTAAATATTGTGAATTCTAGTTTATCTATTGCAGTTTATTGTTATCCTATGGAATTCTCTGTGGATGCAAGAACAGACATGTAAATATTGTGAATTCTAGTTCATATATTGCAGTTTATTGTTACTGGTTATTATGAATTCTAGTTTATCTTTTGCAGTGTATTGTTATTGGTTATTATCTTTGTTAATTGCTATCTCCACACTGAATTTTGACTGTAATGTCCAGCCAATCAACTATCCGGTTAGCACCAAATGATTAACTAACAAGTTTCTCCAATCTTGTAATAACAGATGATGGCAGAAGTTAAATAGAAATCAAAAAGAGAATAGGAATGGCTACAAATGCTTACAGCACCATGGAATCAGTATTGACATCTAGAGAGATTGACAACGCATTAAAAATGAGAATTGTAAAATGTTACTTATATTCAACACTATTGTATAGCGCTGAAGCCTGGACATTAAACAAGCAACTACTAGAAAGTCAAATAAAGGCCCTGGAGATGTGGATATATAGAAGAATGTGTCGTATTTCATGGAAACAAAAACAAACATATAAAGAGGTTCTAGAAAAACTGGGAATGAAAAGAAAGTTGATGAAAGATATAAAACAGAGGCAAGTGAAATATATCGGCCACGCTAAAAGACATAACACTCTTATAAAAACCATACTGGAGGGCAAGGCTGAAGGCAAGCGAGCAAGAGGTAGACAGCGATACAAGTGGGAAGGTAACATCAAGAGATGAACGAACATCAATCTGACAGAATGTACAGTCGGAGCGAGAGACAGACAACGTTGGAGATCCATTGCAACCAACTTTCATAGTTGAGACGGCACCTGATTGATTGGTTAATTGGTTGGTTGATTGATTGATTGATTGATTGATTGATTGATTGATTGATTGATTGACCAACAAACTGACCAATTAGCAGTCAGCCAACTAACCAACTGACTAACTAACCAACCAGTGAACCAACCGACCAATTAGCATTCAGCCAATTAACCAACTGACTAACGAAACAACTCACCAACCAACCAGGCAACCAAATGATCAACTAACATACCAGTCAATCAACCAATGAAGTAATCATTGAATTAACCAATAAATCAACCAACCATCTATCAACAAATCAGCAAACTAACCAACCTGGCAAACAATAAACAGTCAACCCAAACCAACCAACAAATCAGTCAATCAACCAATCAAAACGTCAGGCAACCAATCAGCCAATCACTGAATTCACAAATACTTATAGTAATTAACTAATCATGTATGTTTATTAGTTACTGCACACATTATGAATGGATGAAGACTGTCACTAGTCTCATAATTTGTGACATTTCATTTTACATTTTCTGCTTAGATGGTGAACACGTCGGGGTAGAAAATGCAGCCCTGTCTTATTTCCTTTTGCACCATGGAAGTTGTGTAGGTGAAAGGTTAAGAGCATTAACTCTTAAACTTCCAGTGCCATTATTAAGAGGTAAGAGGTCTTCTTACACAAGTCAGTTGGACTGAAACATAAGGATAGTGAAAACAATTTAACAATTCAGGGTTTAAAATCAGCAGCAGTCGATTTGGGATCAGATCGCTTTGCATTGATTTTCCAAAGGTGTATGAGAGTAGGCTGGTCAGAAAGCAATAACAAATTTTAGTTGCATTTTTTCTATTACATTCGCTCGCTTTGACCCCAAGCGTAGTCCAAACACTTATGACCGCCGGGCGGGCGGGCGGTGCACAGGCAGGCAGGCAGGCAGGCAGGCGGGCGGGCGGGCAGATAGATGATAGATAGATAGATAGATAGATAGATAGATAGATTGATAGATAGATAGATAGATAGATAGATAGATAGATAGATAGATAGATAGATAGATAGATAGATAGATAGATGATAGATAGATAGATAGATAGATAGATAGATAGATAGATAGATAGATAGATAGATAGATAGATAGATAGATAGATAGATAGATAGATAGATAGATAGATAGATATAAAAGGTAGAAAAGATGGAACAGACAGAGACAGACAGACAGACAGACAGACAAGATAAAAAGAACAGACAGACAGACAGACAGACAGACAGACAGACAGACAGACAGACAGACAGAGATGGGCGGACGGATGGATGGATGGATGGGTGGATGGATGGATGGATGCACGGATGGATGCACGGATGGATGCACGGATGGATGCACGGATGGATGGATGGATGGATGAATAGACAGTGTGTGTGTGTGTGTGTGTGTGTGTGAGAGAGAAAGAGAGAGAGAGAGAGAGAGAGAGAGAGAGAGAGAGAGAGAGAGTGCAGCAATGGAAAAGAATGAGAGAAAAATAAAGATAGGAACATAATGGAAGAGAGAGAGAGAGATGGAGAGAGAGAGAGAGAGAGATGGAGAGAGAGAGAGGGCGAGAGAGACACGCACAGAGAGAGAGAGAGAGAGAGAGAGAGAGAGAGAGAGAGAGAGAGAGAGAGAGAGAGAGAGAGAATAGATACACTTGCTGAAAGATTAATTACTCCATGTATCGTTGACTGGTCGGGGCCTGGAGTCTCTGACGGCGAGCGTCTGAAGTCCTCTGTCAGGACGTGAGGCGATGCCGTGCCTGGCCGATCCATCTTCTTGACACGTCATCCGCGGAAAGGCATCTGTCTCGTCCCCAATCAGAGTGGCCTTTCTTCTTAGTCACAGTTGCTAGCGGTTTTGATTGTGGTCCGCTTCCCCCCACCCCACCCTACCCCTCTTTGTTAGCGTCAGAAACACACACACACACACACACATACACACACACACACACAGGGGCACACATCGAGAAAGAAAGAAAGAAAGAAAGAAAGAAAGAAAGAAAGAAAGAAAGAAAGAAAGAAAGAAAGAAAGAAAGACAGGCAGGCAGGCAGTCAGGCAGGCAGGCAGGCAGGCTGACAGAAAGTTCGTCGACTCGTAATCTCTACCTAGGACCCAGTCTTTCAATTACCCTAGATCCACTCTTTTTATACCTCGGACCCAGTCTTTTCATTACTCCGGACCCAGCCTTTTAAATACAATGGACCCAGTTTTTCAGTTACCTTCGATCCAGTCTCTCAATTACCTCGGACCCAATCTTTCAATTACCTCGGACCCAGTCTTTTAAATACGGTCGATTCGGTCTTTCAATTACCTTCTACTCAGTCTTTCAATTACCTTCTATCCAGTTTTTTTCAGTTACCCCGGACAGTCTTTCAATTACCCTGGACCTAATCTTTCAATTACGCTGGATCCAGTCTTTCAATTACCTCGGACCCAGTCTTTCAATTGCCCTCGGACCCAGTCTTTCTATTACCTCAGACCCAGTCTTTCAATTACCTCATACCAAGTCTTTTCATTACCTCAGACCCAGTCTTTCAATTACCCCAGATCCAGTCTTTCAATTACCCTCGATCCAGTATTTCAATTACCCAGACCCAGCCTTTTAATTACCCTGGATCCAGTCTTCATTTACCTTCGATCCAGTCTTTCAATTACTCTCGATCCAATCTTTCAATTACCTCGGATCCAGTCTTTTAATTACCCTGGATCCAGTTTTTCAATTACCTTGGACACAAGTCTTTTAATTGCCTTAGATCCAGTCCTTCAATTACCTTCGAACCTTTCTTTCAATTACCTTCAACCCAGTCTTTCAATTACCTTCAATCCAGTCTTTCACTTAAACCGGACTCAATCTTTCAATTAGCCCGGACCCCGTCTTTCAATTACCCTGGACCCAGTCTTTCAACTACCTCAGACACAGTCTTTCAATTACCCTGGACCCAGTCTTTCAATTACCCCGGACCCAGTTTTTCATATACCCTGGACCCAGTCTTTCAGTTACCCCGGACCCAGTTTTTTTTTTAAATTTACCCTGGACCCAGCCTTTCAGTTACCCCGGACCCAGTTTTTCATTTACCCCTGACCCAGTCTTTCAATTACTCCAGACCCCGTCTTTCAACTACCATCGATTCAGTCATTCAAATAACACCCGCTCCAGTTTCCCAACATCCCCTCCTCATTAACCTGCCTCTTGACTGTCTTCCTGATCCCAATACAAGGACAACGACCTCGCTGAAGAGGGAGAGCCGCGCCCGTGACACCAACGACGCAAGTTTAATTTCCTGGCTATCCTTTCGATTTTTTCAGTCACAAGACCAATTGCTCCGTTCGTGGCCTTATCAATTCTTCTTCGGGTGGCTCCACTCACTCACACTCACTCACTAACACACTCATACACGTAGAGAGAGAGAGAGAGAGAGAGAGAGAGAGAGAGAGAGAGAGAGAGAGAGAGAGAGAGAGAGAGAGAGAGAGAGAGAGAGAGAGAGAGAGAGAGAGAGAGAGAGAGAGAGAGAGAGAGAGAGAGAGAGAGAGAGAGAGATGGTTACAGGCAACACTTCTACTATGATACATTCTTGCTATAAAGAGATGTCTAGTTAGTCATGCGTTGAAGTACACTTGTACCTGCAGCGAGGCGCTGTCGTCATTTGAGGGTGACAGGTTCGAATCCCGGTTGTTAACTATAGTTGTCAATTTTTATGTTGTCTCTTTAGTGTGTCCGGCCGGCTCATTGGCGAGGGGGTTACGCACGCAGTTCGTAATCCCGCATACCCGCGTTAGAAACATAGCTGCGGACGATTTGGCAGCAAACCGCCTTGCGTTAGTTTTTTTACGAAATGGTATGGATGTCGATAGTTCAGAAAGCAATGGCAAACTACTGAACGTAAACTTGCCAAGAGATCACAATAGCAAGAAATGTTGATGTTGACTGCGACGTCCAAGTTCTCCCAATTTTATTTCTTCTCATACCGTGGCCAAAAAATTTTGATTGTCTCCTTGACCGCCAATGCTTATTGGTATGGTACATGATGGTAATGATAATGTCTAGAACATTCGCCTGAAAACCCCAGCTGAGTCACTGACAATATATTCCATTTACTATTACTTAGTGGCTGTCAACAGTCGAGCAGTTATGCCTCAGTCTGACGAAGGTACTAACCGTGGGCATTCCAAGCAAGACTCGTTATAAGTGCTTTCGTGGGTCATTTGTTTCTGCTGTTCATAAATGTAATCTTCACAGAATTCTGCTGCTGCTGCTGCTGCTGCTTCTTTAACATTATTATCATCATCTACTTATTTTTTTTCTATCCCTTTGTTACCTTACTTTCTTTCTTTCTTTTTCTGTCTTTCTTTCTGTCTGTCTGTCTTTCTTTCTTTCTTCCTTAGTTTAGTTTAGTTTAGTTTAATCGACGGATCAACATCACGGCACACGGGTGTAACCTATAAGTGCTCCGTTCTTCTCCTAACTAAACCCTGAGTCCGGAGAAACTCAGCTCAGTGCACGAACTCCGTAGCACCGGCGAGGATCCTGAAATACTTCGGGTAGATTTTTAACTCGAAATTTTGCCCTGGCAGCGCCGTTAGGCTACTCTTTTCCGATTTCCAACTGACAAGGGATTTTTTTACGTGCGCAACAATACACACGGGCGTCCGATCTCACTACCCAGAGACCAGAGGGAAATTTTATTACTAGAAGTCCACGTGAAAAAATCCCGGTCCTCACCGGGGCTTGAACCCGGGACCTCCAGCACTCGAGGCGGACACCATACCTTGAGACCACGCATCCCCCATAATTCTTTCTTTCTTCCTTCTTCATCATCATCATCATCTTCTTCTTCTGCTGCTACTTCATCTTCCTTTCATCTCCCAGTGGAGAGCATACGCCCTCAACCAATTCACGCTAGACCCTCTGTAAACCTGTACATGATTGGTTCCATTTTTCAGCAACTGGATGGGGTAAGCAATTTCGAACCAACGCTCCTTAGGCGCATCTTATGGCATACATGGCGGGTTACAGCGTGGCTATTATTTACTTCGCAAAGGGAAGCTGTATCATACGAGCAAGGTTAAACTCCAGTCAGGGAAGAGCTAGTTAACGTTCCTTTACAGGACGTTCCTTTACAGGACGTCGCAGTCAATCCCAGCATTCGTTGGTTGTTCGTGATTACTTGGCAAGTTTACGTTGAGTAGTTTGCCACTGCTTTCTGAACGATCGGCACCCATACCATTTTCATTTTAAAAAAAACGCAAAACGGTCTGCTGCCAAATCTCGTGCAGCTGTGTTTCCAATGTGGGTATGCGGGATTACGAATTACGTCCGTAACCTCTTCGCCACGAAGAGCTAGACACTTCAAAAATCAAGTACCATAAATGAAACGAAACGAAAGTTAAAAACACCACTGGCAAAATTTAATCAGGTTACTCCAAATATATGTGTTGCCCATGCAGCATGATCCCTCTCTCGGCCTGCTTAGTTTAGAGGAAAGGTAACATCAATACATCTGGAACAAGATAAGTCGCAGAAGCTGCAGGATCAGCAAAGCAGTGTTCTAACTGTCCGCCTGTCGGAATTTCCATCTTAAATCAGTTACCGACTAAGGCTTAGGGCCTGGTCTGCCCTGCCATAACAGTCTTTAGGTTGCATTTTCTAGCAGGTTGAACGAGGCCGAATTTGGAATTTTTGTTTTGAAAATTGGAATTGGAATTAGCACTAGAGTAAGACTTGCGCTCCTCCACCTGACGCCGCTGGCACAATTTGGTGTGTCGGATTTGGTGAGCGCCGCTAAACATTTGGCGCTAACAGAAAGCAGGTAGTGCCGTGTACTGTCATACGGTAGCTCAGTCAAACCTAAGACCTGACTTTGAAATACAATACTACATAGTCAACATAGATAGTTTAGGGAGGAGCCTATATAAAAACAGAAATCAGGCAAACGTATTCTGGGACTTTCGAAACACCCGGAATCTGTCATCAGCCTCGTTATCAACAGCCAAACGTCTGCCAACAGGGAGGCAACGAGAATACCCGGCGAACGAAACTGAAAACACTCGCTAATGTGAAAACAGTTCTACTAATATTAGCTCTCACATCTATACTGGTTTTAAATAGTTTTTTTGGGGGGACTCTGTTTTAAACCGTGTTAAAATCCTCTTGTTACTTATTCTTTACCGAGTAACTCTCCGTGAGCTTATCGCGGGTGAGCTTATCGCGGGCTTCAACAAACGTTCCCGAAACAAAGTAGGAGGTCAGCTTGGCTGAATGGATATGATTGCTTGCTCTTAAACTTCAGGTGTGTTGATGTCGACGTAGCGTGTTCAACCCTACACCAGTCAAATGTTTTACTTATCGCCCTTGACCTGGGGACGTAACTGACAAGTACCTCAGAAATTGGAGTAGGTTTGCCCGATGGCGAGAGACACTGGTTATAGGGAAAGCTAAGCCACACACAAAAAAACAGTCCTGTGCACTAGAAGCAGAAGCATATATACTTAATACATAGATTGCGCTTGAGTTGAAAACGAGCGTTGGGAGCGTGCTGGAGGATGGATCTGCAAGCCGTGAAAAGGACACGAAGAAGGCAATATGGCTGTAATGACGTCTACAAACTGAATCATAGTTAGCCACCATTACTGAGGCAAAGACTGCGGCCAACTGCAGGGGGATGAAGTTGGCTTTCCCACGGTCAGTCACGGTGCAGTGTCAACGCTGATAGAAGCTCCAGGTACCCAATGTTCGGCCCCTGAGGGTGGGATGGACTCCGGGCAGTCACACTTAGCGATGTCGACAAGGGAAACGCCTAGATGAATACGCCCGACAGGAGAAAAAAGTCCGTGAGTCATGACCAAGAAAGGCCCGCCCCCTGAGAGTGTAAATAAGGTATAGGGGCAGAAACATTCGGTGAGAGGGGGGGGGGGGGGGGGGGAGGCTTTTTCTGATAATCAGAAACCTCTTGTCGTGCTTGCTTCCCGGCGGAGTTTTTACCACCGAGAGAACATTAGTTCAATGTTCTTCTTGCAGAACATTAAAAAAAAAAAAACCACCAATTCTTCTTCTTCTTCTGCGTTCACCCGGGGTCTTTTTTTTCGGATGTGACTGCGTTGTGCTTGTTTACAGCGGAGCTGCGAAACTGCGCCTTAAGGCCGACACATCCGACTTCTGCGGGCATTTGTTGACAGGGTTAACCTTCCCGGGACCAATACTTTAATATCGAGCTGCGGAGACGAATAATCACCATGTTGTTATGTTATGTTGTGTTATGTTATGTTATGCTATGTTGTGTTATGTTTTACTATTGACGTCTCTGAAAATCGGGTATTCCCACGCGCACCCAGTCCCACAGTGCAGCAGCCATCTCAAAGTTCCTCTACTCACTGTTCCCATGAGACGTTGATTGTCATGTCTCCTCTCTCGCCTTCAAAGACGACATAGACATCCTTGGTCAGGCCTCACTCCCAAATCGGGACTCAAACGTAATGCATTCACGTGCTACTACTTCTAGCCTGGGCTGATTCTCGCCAGTCGTGGATTCACTTCATATTACCTCGGGGCAATTCGTGTCTAACATACCCGCAACGTATAGAAACCACACTCACTATACATCATGCACAACTGCGCTTAATGCGGCAGGAGCCCCTAGTGCAGCACGCGCAACAGAGCTGTCATCTCGTCGCACGCGCCTGTCCAGGCACGAGCAATGCGCACGAAGAATACGCCTATGCTACGCACCGCCCTCACTACTCACGTCGTGCCGATAAGCTAGATGTCGACACACGGAGAAAGAGAGTCTGACCGATGCATATATAGCCCACTCGTAATGTGCTGCAAGTATGGGCTCCGGCTGGAATCGTTGAGCAGTGTCCCGAGTGAAGCCACAGATACGCAGTATAGGAGCCGCGGAGATATCGGACGCGGCGGCGCGAGATGTAGTTCCTTGTCTCTAGCCAGATCGAGTTGCAACCCACTGTGCACTGGCCGGAACGCCACATATAAATTAACTATAAGACCAACGACGATGTCCGAGAAAGAGGCTGAAGGACAACACGCCTTGTAGACAGAACAATATACGACAAAATACCTCTAATAGTTTATATTTAATATGAACCTGATGCATCTCCGCTTAGACGGCGGGCCCGTGCTGCATTCAACACCACGCATTTCTCCGAGCTGCCGATGTGACATAATCGTACAAGGCAAGTCATCTTCGATCACAACACAGAAGTCGGTTCAGCGCCTGTCGCACAGACATAGTCGATATGTCACATCGCCCTAGACAGAGCGCAAACGCGCAAAGCCGTAGGTCTCCGACTTGTTATGTACATGCATATGAGAATGAGAGGCAAGATATAGGAGAACATGTACACGCGTAGACAAAGCTGATGGCAAAGGAGCTCGAGGAGAAGAGACGGTACAAGCCGGAGACAGAGACGCACACGCGAGAGCCTAGTCTAGGCAGGAATAGGCCATGAAAAGCAAAGACGTTGTGACGCTGGCGAGACTACAGTAGTGCAAAATGAGCGGAGGGTGATCGCAGAACACCAAAGTCACGAGATACTGTTGAGAGAGCTCACGAAACGCCACGAACGGGCAACCAACGCACACGTGCATGCGCACCTTGATGATGATGCTGATGATGATGATTACCGGTGTCCTTCGCCATCAAGCCAATCTACGGCGACACCATCTCTGCAGGAGCGTTATGCTAATTGTACGTCCCCCAGATGTCAAACCGACAGAGAGGCAAGCCAAATAATAAACAGTGTATATTCGTCTAACTGACCGGTTACAGAATAGGAAGGCCCTGAACACATCTACTTCGTGTCTATCAACACACCAGATATTTTAAAACAAGCGATCGATCGATTCCCGCACTAGGTGACCTGTACAGTAGGCTATAAATGATCGATTAGTGGAGAGAAACTAGACGCTGCGCCACCTCCCTCTCACCACTCCACCCCGTCTTCACCAAGCTGAAACATCAAACACCCACATAGCGATCAGACACAACCGATACCTGAACACCTCCACCAGATACGCCCGCAACATCTCAAACGCCGCGCCGCTCGCCCCGCACCGCTCTGCTGTTGCAAACACAGTGAACCACTAGGGTTAGAATTAAATTGTAAGAAGACAGATTATGGTCGTCTCTAGGAAGAAGGGAATACCACAGTTTAACATACAAGTAAATGGTAATATTCTTAAACAAATGAATCGGTATAATCATCTGGGAACAGTCATAACATCTGATGGGATATGCATTGAAGAAATTAGAACAAGAATTGCCATGGCGAAGGTAGCCTTTTGCAAGATGGAAAACATACTGACCAATAAAAAGATGTTAATTGCAAAGAGAAAAATAGGGTTGAGGTGCTACATAGAACCTATGCTTTTGTATGGATGTGAAGCGTGGACAATGAGCAGACAAGCTGAAAAACATCTGATGACTGTGGAAATGTGGTTTCTGAGGGAAATGCACAGAATACAAAGGGTAGGCTGAAAAACCAATGAACTACAAGAAACAAATGAAAACCTCAACTGATTAGAGAAATTAGACGTAGACAGTCAAAAATTTTTGGACACGTTATAAGAAGAAATAAATTGGAGAACTTGGAAGTAAATACATGGATGGCTTGGCCACGTGGTTTGGTTGAGACAAGAACACTGAGCTGATCCACGACTCTAGTGATAGCGTGTGATGGCGAAACATGACTGCTTACGCTTACCGGCATGGCACATGATGATGATGATACGGAATACGAAAGAGGGAGACGTGTTTTTGTTTTGATTTGTTCGCTCGCTTTGAACTCAAGCGTAGTCCCTACACATGCGACTATAGGGTGTATTTTTAATGACTGAGCAGTGTTTGAAAATATTGCCGGTCCAAGTTTTACGTTTACCTATTATGTTGCATGAACTGTATAGAGGGTGAACACAAAACTTGGACCGGCAATATTTTCAAACACTGGACATTCAATCATTCAGTAGTATGTCCTTTGCAGAACCTCGCTCCCATAACAACCTTCCGGAAAACCGCTCGATCATTAGCAAGATGTCCCGCGTCCGACACACCCATCTGGAGATCATCTGCCATATCCTGCATCCATCTTCTCTTTGGCCTTCCTCTTCCTCTCTTCCCGGGCATATTTTTTTTTTTTTTTTAGCATATCCTTTACAGGACTTAGCTGTCAACACCAGCATCTTTCAGCTGTATGTTGATCTCTTGGCAAGATTACGCTCAGTAGTTTGCCATTGCTTTCTGAGCGGCCAGCTCACATACCCCGTAAGTTACCGATGCGATTCGAACCACTGCTGATTTGAACCGTCATCACGTTACCTGACGAGAGTATACGAGATTACGGAGAAAAGTCATAACCTCTAAGCCACGAAGCCGGCTCCAGGGCATATACCCCTTCAATAACACTGCACAATCATTACACATACATCTATACTTCTCGTGCACTGGACAGATGTTTGCGTGTGGATTAGCTTTCCCTATTACCAGTGTCCCTCGCCATCAGGCGAACCCGCTCCAGCTTCAGCGATGAGGGGGATGTAAATCACATGGACTTAGAGACAGAGATAAATAATATAAGGAGGCAGAGAAGGTACCTGCAAGGAATAGAATAAAGAGGGTGAGGCTTAGTGTGATTTAGTTCAGCGCTTTTGCTTAAATAGGGTGTGAAGATTTGTAGAAAAAGAAATGCTTTTCAGCACAGCAAGAGTTAAAGAAATATTTACGTTGCTGCTAATGATAACAAAATATATCAGTTTCAAAAACAACCATAACATATGTGGATCTTTTCAGATAGACTGTAACCGCAGCTAAATTAATGGCTGCATTCTGCCCGTGCTAGACAAACATGGCTGCATATAAAGTTACCAGTCTGGCCCAGGACTTGGAGGAAAATCTAGACATGGCGAGAACTGATCTCCCGCAGACGCTTTTCTTCATGGAAAGCTGCAGCTGCCTTCACTGACGGGCCGATGTTTATGCTTGCAGAAATTAAACCGTGACGTTTGGTACCGATCTAGAAAGGTATTCAATGGAAATGACATTGCAAGCTCAACCGTTGAGAAAGATAAATAAACGAATGGATATTTGTACGAGTTTCAACAATAGGGTGATTGATAGCGATATATATGTAAAGTTGCCAGACGTCCCGGTTTTACCGGGGCGTCCCAGATATTTAAGAAAATAAAATGATAAGACATGTGTCATAGTGTACATGGAATGTCAGTGTAGTACATGTACTGTACATAGAATGTCAGTGTAACACATGTACTTAACAAACATGAGGCTTGGGTTGGTGGCACTAGGCTTTTTAGTCAGGTCTTAGACAGATATGACTGAGTTACCGTATGACAGTAGGCGGTACTATCCGCTTTATATTATAACCGAATGTTGAGCGGCATTCACCAAACCCGACACCTCATACTGTGCCAACGGCTTGGGGAGAGGAGTGCAATTGGGAGGGTAGAACCCTACGCTAATGTGAGGAAATGCAACTTTAAGAGTAAATGTCATAGAAGGCATTTAAGGCCCTAAGTCTCGGTCGTAAACTGGTCTAGGAACGAAGCTTCGACAAGCGGAGAGTTAGAGGATTCCTTTGCTGATCTCACAGCTTCTGCAGCTTGTCTTGTTCCAGACGTATTGATGTTACCTTTCTTCTGGAGTAAACTAAGCAGGCCGAGAGAGGGATCAAGCTGCATGGGCAACACATGGTTTCTATTATTCAGCCCAGACATTGTCTTGTGGAAAGATATAACTCCATCCCTGGTCCCCACAATAGGTTGCAGTTATTATGTCTTGAAAGCACAATGTAACTAACAAACTATCGTCTGTCAAGACGGCCAGGTGCCAGTACACGTACTAACCAAACATGAGGCTTAAGCTGGTGGCTACTGACCTTTCGGTGTGTTCATTAAAATCTTAACATGAATGCACAAATTAAACATATTTAAATTACTCCGAAGTCGTTATCTATATCATAGATACCAGTATCGACCTCGTATTTGTGTTTTCCTGGCAAGTTTACTCTCAGTAGTTTGCCATTGCTTTATGAACTACCGGCACTCATAACATTTTATGAAAACCAACGCAATGCGTTCTGCTGCAACATTGCCCCCGCAGCTATGTTTACAACGTGGTACGCGGGATTGCGAATGCGTCCGTAACCAGTTCGCTACAGGGGTCCATAAGAGAAGCAAACAACAGCCAAGCTGTAATGCCCCATACGTGTCTCACAACAACAATAATAATAACCATTACAACAGAAATATCAACAACAATGTTAACACCAATAACACGATCAACAGAAATCATAATAACAATAGAATTGTTGTTAGAAATTATAACAACAATAATAACAGTAGCAACAGCAACAATAGTACCATCAACAACAATAACAACAGCTACAATAAAACCAACAAAAAATACGACTTGCAACAATAGCATCAACATCGATAACAATAGCACCAACAACGATAACAACAATAGCACCAACAACAATAGTACGAACAACAATAACAACAATAGTGCCAACAACAATAACAACAATAGTGCCAACAATAACAACAGCAACAATAGTACCGATAACAATAACAACATCAACAATTGTACCTACAATAATAGTACCAACAACAGCAATAATAGTATCAACAATAACAACAGTAACAATAGGACCAACGATAATAACAACAATAATAACAACAGCAGCAACAATAGTTCCAACAACAACAGCAATATCAACAATAGTACCAACAACAATAACAATAACAACAATCGTACCATCAATAATAACAACTGCAACAAAAGTACCAACAATAACAACAGCTACAACAGTACCAACAATAATAACAGCAACAATATTACCAACAATAACAACAGCAGTACCAAAAACAACACCAACAATAGTATCAACAATAACAAAGACATTCGTACTACCAATATACCAACACTAAACAACACGTACCAAAAACAACACCAACAATAGTATCAACAATAACAACAGCAACAATAGTACCAACAATAACAACAGCAACAATAGTACCAACAATAACAACAGCAGTACCAATAACAACAGCAACAATAGTACCAACAATAACAACTAGAACAATAGTACAACAACAATAACAATAGCAAGCTATAGTACAAACAACAATAACAACAGCAACAATAATATCAACAACAATAACAATAGCAACAATAGTAACAATAACAAGAACAGCTACAAGAATAATATTAATGATAACCATGATGCTGATGATGACGATGTTCATAATGATGATGTTGTTGAGATGATGATGATGATGATAACAATAACAGTAATCACCCCTCCCCCCCCCCCCCCCCAACAGCAATAATAACAATAAAAACATCACAAATGCGTGACCAGCAACACACAACATCATCAACACCTGAGCGAACTCCGGCTTGCAACAACAAGCCACAACCAGTTAGAGACTCACTTTTGAGGCAGACCTTCTTGCGTTTGAAGTTGAGCATAGTGGGGTTGGTGGGCGACAGGATGCTGATGCTCATCTGGATGCTAATGTGGACCTCGGCGTTGATCTGACCCGTGCAGGGCAGCGTCACACGGTATACTGTAGAGAGGAGACGAGAGTTTCGTTACACGTTCACGAGACAGCTGGAGGTATCCTGCAAGACTGCTGTATGTGTTGTCAGTTGGATTAACATACTTTGAAATCTGCACATGTCTCCGAGTCTCAGGCAGTTCTCAAAGATGACATCCAATATACCGGACTCCTCGTTACAAATATAAGAGAAGGAAGGAAGGAAGGAAGGAAGGAAGAAGGGAGGGAGGGAGGAAGGAAGGTAGAAAGGAAGGAAGGAAGAGAGGTAGGGAGGAAAAGAGGAAGGAAGGAAGGAAGGAAGGAAGGAAGCTTCGCGTTCATAAGAAAATAACTATTACTATTGGAACTCTTCGCTGGTTGTTGAAAATGAGGCCATAGTGCCATTGAGAAAGTAACGAGTGATGTGATGTAGGTTTGTGACTCAACTAAACAAACAGACAAAACAAAGCCTGTTCTGCCACACAAATTAATGTTCGTGGAACGTCATAAAAACGTTACACAAAAAAAGTTCCACAGCAAAAATGCATGATATTTTGGTGAATAGTTTGGGGGAAAACACACTTCAGGCAAGAATGCATCTAAATCTGCCTGAAAATGTTGTCATTTGATATCTGACAAAGTCATGCGAGCAGAGATTTATTACGTGAGAGGTTGTTGTGAACAATAAAGGATGACATATGTATTGATAGACAGGATGGAGGGTTATATGTACGCTGATAGAGGTAAACGGGGGGAGAGAAGTGCAATGATGAACAGAACAGGGGACGAAAAGGGTACTTGTAAACAATGTAAGTATTGGAAGGCACAGTAATACTGTGGGAATACATATTGGTCATTGTCATCATCACTGCCAGCTGGCGTAGGCGATCGTGCTTCCAGTAGACGGTGGTCCTTGGTGTTCAGGAGCAACTCTGCTAATGATATTCCTACATGCCACCGTCTCAGTCCATCCAATTTAATTTCTCTTGGACCGCTTCTGCCGCTTCTCCTACTGGTCTTTTCAATGATGACGATGTTTTTTTCGGCGTTTCTCTTCACATTATTTAACCAAAGAACACCGTTTGTCTCTTTCTTATATTTGTATATAATATTCTAATTTCATTTGTCTCCTCCAGGCAATCGTTCTTAGTTACTCTGGAAGTCCAAGGAATTCGCAAAATTCAACTCAGGAACATCTCCGTTGCTCCCTTTGATGTTTAATTTGTTAATTCATATTACATCCATCCATCCATCCATCATGTGCCATGCCGATAAGCGTGGGCGGTATGTTCTGCCATCTCACGCGATCATCAGAGTCGTGGATCAGCTCCGTGTTCCTGTCTCGACCATGCCACGTGGCCAAGCCATCCAGGTATTTACTTCTCGGTCTTCCCCTTGGTCTCTTCCCTTCGATCTTGCCAGTTGTCACCAAGTTCTCCAATTCATTTCTTCTCATAACATGCCCAAATAATTTTGACTGTCTACGTTTAATGACTCTAATCAGTTTACGACCTTCATTTGTTCTTGAAAGACTTGTTCCTTTGGTTTTTTTGTCTGTCCATGGTATTCTTTGCATTTTCCTCAGAAACCACATTTCTACAGCCATCAGATGTTTTTCAGCTTGGCTGCTCATTGTCCACGCGTCACATCCATAAAAAAGTATAGGTTCTATGTAGCACTTCAACACTCTTTTTCTCGTTTCAATTATATCTTTTTATTGGTCAGTATGTTTTTCATCTTGCAAAGGCTACCTTCGCAATGGCGATTCTTGTTCTAATCTCTTCAAGGCATCTCCCATCAGATGTTATGACTGTGCCGAGATAACTGTATCCATTCACTTGCTTAAGAATATGCCCATTTACTCGTATATTACATTGTGGTATTTCGTTCTTCCTAGTGACGACCATAATCTGTGTTCTTAATATTCAGTTCTAGCCCAAGTTGTTCACTGTGTGCAACAACCGCATCTACTAGATCATGTTACATATTGTCGCACTAATCAGCAAAACAGCAGCTATTTGGCTTTTCTGTGCTCTGTTTACATGGCAGACAGCTGGCGGACATAAACAATACTGGTAGACAGAATAAATATTGCTAAAGAAGAATAAATATTGGCAAACAGAATAAATATTGGTAAACAGAATAAATATTGGTAAACAGAATAAATATTGGTAAACAGAATAAATATTGGTAAACAGAATAAATATTGGTAAACAGAATAAATATTGGCAAACAGAATAAATATTGGCAAACAGAATAAATACTGGCAAACAGAATAAATATTGGTAAACAGAATAAATATTGGCAAACAGAATAAATATTGGTAAACAGAATAAATACTGGCAAACAGAATAAATATTGGTAAACAGAATAAATATTGGCAAACAGAATAAATATTGGCAAACAGAATAAATACTGGCAAACAGAATAAATATTGGTAAACAGAATAAATATTGGCAAACAGAATAAATATTGGTAAACAGAATAAATATTGGCAAACAGAATAAATACTGGCAAACAGAATAAATATTGGTAAACAGAATAAATATTGGCAAACAGAATAAATATTGGTAAACAGAATAAATACTGGCAAACAGAATAAATACTGGCAAACAGAATAAATATTGGTAAACAGAATAAATATTGGCAAACAGAATAAATATTGGTAAACAGAATAAATATTGGTAAACAGAATAAATATTGGTAAACAGAATAAATATTGGTAAACAGAATAAATATTGGCAAACAGAATAAATACTGGCAAACAGAATAAATATTGGTAAACAGAATAAATATTGGCAAACAGAATAAATACTGGCAAACAGAATAAATATTGGTAAACAGAATAAATATTGGTAAACAGAATAAATATTGGCAAACAGAATAAATATTGGCAAACAGAATAAATACTGGCAAACAGAATAAATATTGGTAAACAGAATAAATATTGGTAAACAGAATAAATATTGGCAAACAGAATAAATATTGGCAAACAGAATAAATACTGGCAAACAGAATAAATATTGGTAAACAGAATAAATATTGGTAAACAGAATAAATATTGGTAAACAGAATAAATAGGGGTAGACAGAATAAACAGTGGTAGACACTACAGTAGGAGTGACAGACACTGGTTTTGATCATCATCATCATCATCATCATCATCATCATCATCATTATCATCAGCATGTGCCATGCCGATAAGCGAAAGCGGTCATTTTCTGTCCATCTCACTCAATCACCAGAGTCGTGGATCAGCTCATTGTTCTTGTCTCGGCCATACCACTTGGCCAAGTCATCAAGGTATTTACTTCTCTGCCTTCCCCTTGTTCGCTTTCCCTCGATCTGCCAGTTGTCACCAAGTCTCCCTTTCATTTCTTCTCATAACATGACCAATAATTTTTGACTGTCTACGTCTGATTTCTCTGATCAGTTTACGGTTTTCATTTTGTTTCGTGTAGGACTTGGTCATTGGTTTTTCTGTCTGTCCATGGTATATTTTGCTTCCCAGATTTTACAATACCTCCCTCGTCTTGTATTGTGGCGAAGTGGTTCCCCCGTTCTGCCTGGGGTTTTGAATGTCGTGACAACGTTCCCCGCATGACTGCAATTTTTCAGGATATTCTTGAGGGTCATTGCTGGAGCTACAGAGTTTCGTGCTTTGTTCGGTGTTCTCGACAAGCGAGTTTCCGTTCTCCGGAGACAGCCCGAGTCATATGGGGTGACAAAAGATACAACGAAGTCGACCCTCTTAAGTACTTGTAAGGCTTGTGACCACAAATGTGTATAGGATAGATGAGTAGAGTCAAAACCGACGTCATAGC
This sequence comes from Cepaea nemoralis, assembly GCA_014155875.1. Lineage (NCBI taxonomy): Eukaryota > Metazoa > Mollusca > Gastropoda > Stylommatophora > Helicidae > Cepaea > Cepaea nemoralis. The sequence continues at coordinate 213,970 of JACEFZ010022439.1, read as the reverse complement.
ACTCGAGATACTCCCATACGTGCTCCGTCCTCATATTCAACAACCATAGAAGAGACCCAATACTAATATTACCAGCAACAGTCTGATGATGTGTCCGTCTGTTCTTTCTTTGGAGTCCTGAGTGTCGGCCAGATGCAGCACCATCCTCTCCAAGGCCGTGATAATCTATCTGTTCTTCTACACTATATGCATGATCCTAAAGGGCCATGACCACGTCTGCCTTATCATGCAGCAATACCCGAAGGAGCGGTGCAGACCCAGCCAATCTGTCCGACTACTAGTTTCCCATTACACCAGTATGTCCTAGGGGAACATTCCAACAGATGCTCGCTATTTTGTATTGTTGAACTGAAGCATCCCACCCTGCCCGAAGCATGCCTGTCTTAACATTTCTCATCATAACTTTGTGGATAGAGGATAGATGAAACAACATACCTGATACTTGGTTGGGAACTTCGCCGTTGAGGGAAATGTTAGCAGTTGGCAAGGACATGGCTCGAGGGTTGCTGACGTTGAAACTCAACTTATAGAACATCTGTGAAGATTGGCAATGAATGAACTAGGGTTAACTACATAAATAGATGTCAACGTGTAATCAATGAAAGGCTAAGTAAGAAGAAGAGTCCGCTTTATAAGAACAATATTATAAATAAGGTAGGAGATTGCTGCGGCAAGCCTTCAACAGCTGAGAAAACCGACAAAACAAATGTTAAATGACAGCCAGACAGAGAGATAAGCAGCTACGTTCTCCAAGTTTTCATAGCGAAATAGTTAGTTAGTTAGTTAGTTAATTAGTTTAGTTTAGTTTAGTTTAGTTTAGTTTAGGTTAGGTTAGTTTAGTTTAGTTTAGTTTAGTTTAGTTTAGTTTAGTTTAGTTTAGTTTAGTTTAGTTTAGTTTAGTTTAGTTAAGTTAAGTTAAGTTAAGTTAAGTTAAGTTAAGTTAAGTTAAGTTTAGTTAGTTAGTTAGTTAGTCAGTTAGTTAGTTAGTTAGTTAGTTAGTTAGTTAGTTAGTTAGTTAGTTAGTTAGTTAGTTAGTTAGTTAGTTAGTTAGTTAGTTAGTTAGTTAGTTAGTTAGTTAGTTAGTTAGTTAGTCGATGGTCCTTCATTAATACTTCGGCTTCAGATTTTCCATTTTTTTTCATTGTTTTTTATGGCTCAAGCTTCCACTAGGGCAAGATCCGCCCTATGAGCTTCCACGTCCTTGTGTGTTCATGGGATGACCGCCTCTGCTGGTGGACCTGGCTAGATCAAGTGTAGATGACTACACTTTGATCTTTAGTCAAAAGGCCTAATTCTAATCTGGCACCTTTCACAGCTGAACTTCTGCTCAGCCTTCCTAGAAAGGGAGCATGTGCAATGGCCTAGTAACGTTTGATACCAACACTTTGTCTTCTTACGTCTTAATTTTCAATGGCATTTTCTAATCTCGTGTTCTTCTTTAGATGTGCTTGTGTTCGTCCTGATGAGGATCACTAAATTCGAAAGGTCAATTCGTTGTGTTATGGTGCAACTTATTTTAATCCTATGTTTACGTTGTTATTATTGTCATTGTTATTTTTACACCGGATTTCCGTTTGCTGGATTTGCGTTCGTTGTAAGGTATCTAGACAGTGTCTGCGTTTATAATCTCCCACTTTGGGATGCAGAGGTGTTTTCAGGGCTCCAGGGCCAGGTTTTATACTGGCCAAGACCTACTAGCACATCCTAGCCGTGCGTCCTGGGCAACAGGTCCCTTCGGGGTCCTGCTAACGTAGTAGGATCGCTGATTATTCCGAAGTCGGAGAGTATCTGTCTGCACGGCGAGGAACCACCAGTCTGCACACCAATAAGTCAGACATGGGACAACGGATACTCACGCAAACCTCAGTCCGGTATGATATCACACTGATGTTGGACAACAGGATGTCTTCATCCGACATACAGGACTTCACACTGGAGTTCACAGCCAGCGAACGCAATCAAGCAATCTCCCACTTTGTAGCTGGAGTCTCACATGCTTAACTATTTCATTGTGTATTCAGTAGGGCGTCAGGTTGTGTTTGTATTTCATGTGCACTCCATCTCAAAGTGCATGATGAGATGAGATGAGTGCAGTCCACCTCAAGATACAAGAGGAACCGGATGAGATTAGATGAGATGAGATGAGTGCAGTTCGCCTCAAAGTACAAGAGGAACAAGATGAGATGAGATGAGTGCAGTCTGCCCCAAGTACGGCTACGTGAATCAGGACGAGTTCCCGTGGTCCCTGCTCATTTAGCATGAGAGAAAAGACGCCCGACTACCTTAGCTGCGTCTGTATATTATAGATTACATACTTGCCTTGTCATGACAGCCTGCGAAAGAACTATGTGTACCACTTCGTTTGGTCAGTTCATGTTCTGGAGTTTCTATATGCAGCACTGGTGGTTGGTTGGTTGGTTGATTGGTTGGTTGGGTGGTTGGTTGGTTGGTTGGCTGGCTGGCTGGTTGGTTGGTTGGTTGGTTGGTTGGGTTGGTTGGTTGGTTGGTTGGTTCGTTCGTTCGTTCGTTGGTGGCTGCCTGGTTGGTTAGTTTTTTGTGTATTTTTATTTTTCTTCGTTCACACTACGCTGTGTGTGGCGGTTTCAAGACCTCAAACAACATTAATAATAACTAAAAACACACAAGCAATACAATTATAACAATGTGATGATGATGTTAATGTTGATGGTAAGGATGATGAGAATGAAAATGCTGATATAATAGGAAAAATAACAACTGTTTCATTAAATTATTACCCGAATTGCTTTGTTTTTTGCACATTACTTTAGAGTTATTTCCCCGCTACGGGATGTAGAGGAGCTGGTGTTTCATGGTCGGGGTTTACAATGAGCAAGATCTCTCAATAAACTGATTCGAGATACCTGAACACACACTTGTCTGGCTAACAAATGGAGGAACTACCAAGTTCTATGTTGTGATAAAGGCTTCTCATGACTGTAACATATTGCCATTTAACAGACAACGGCAACTCGAATGATCAGCCCCCTTCTCAGGAACAGTTTTAGAAACGTTCTAAAACATGCAATCACGCTCATGTTCTCATTACCTAGTTCGCGAGGTGTTTGTACAGACAACGTGAGGTAGAAAAGACACAGAGATGCTTGAATTGCAGGATAAGCACTGCTAGGATAATTAATAATTAGAAATATCTCGACGCAAGGGAGTGGAAATTTACATTACCCTATCAGATTCACTTTTGCACAAGAAGGAATGATTGATGTAATAATAAAACTAGCCCAGTTTGTAGACAATGAGGCGCCAATTTACCGGTTTTGGTTTGCAATAGGGAATAAGGGTTAAGGAAGAATAACCGGACATTCTTAAGATGTTATTAAACAATTAAATGTCCCTAGAGAGAGAAAGAGAGAAGATTCTGGTTCATATAGGCTAAGGACAGGATCTGTTCCAAGCAGTTAGTCATAGGGATAGTGAACAGAAGTGTGGTCTCTTCAGACAATATGTTGGTGTGTGATTCAGTGGAGATTGTACAAACTAGCTCTGTTTCATTGGTAACACAAGGTAAGAACTGTTTGTACTACCAACCAAATCGTGTAGAGGGGATTTGAACTCTTGCAGTTAAATAGTTCTTTCTCTGTAGAATTGGTTAGAAACTGCTGTATAACGAAATTTCTTATTTTGGAAATATACAGATGATTTCCCTTTTGCTGATAAAAGAAATAATGAATTATCTTTTGTGACTATTGCTATGAAAATCTATAGGAAATCTATGTTGGTAAGACAGTGATTTTTCTGTCAGGAATGTCTTCAGTATATTCTTTCATATGCTTTTATGTGATATATATATATATATATATATATATATTATATATATATATATATATATATATATATATACTTGTGTGAGTAAAATATATGTCATGGTTATGTACAGTCCTATGCCCTGAAGGTGGAAATGATGGACATTAATTTTGTGACGCTGGCAATCTGAGCGGAGCTATAGCAGGGGACTGTATGCGTACTACTGAGTATGAGGCTCGGTGCATGAAAGGGAAAGGAAATGTGTCTTGCAGACATGATAGAGGGATGTCTATGCCATGTGGATATGTGTGTGGTTGAGAGGCACACCTATTCATAGGAGGGACAACACACAGCAGAGGAGGTGTATTCTTGTTGTGTGGATGTTGAGCTATGGAATCCCTTTTTCTAGATTTTGTTGTGACCGTGAGTACATTTGTGTGTGCATATAGTATCGGCAGATGATGATGGGAGATGGTCAGTTGGTACAAGTGATGCTCCAAAGACTGGAAACATCCCTCGCCTGAGTGGAGCAATTCCTCAGTGAATGAGGAAAATCTTCACCTTTATATTTGCAACTCAGGACTGCCATTGCCACATGGGAATGAAGCTTAGTGGCATGAAAACCCCATATAACATCAACAATAATATTAGACCAGCGGCCAATAACCAAACAACTAACCAACGGAGAAACACTTTTTAGACTCAACTAATCCCTACAGCTATCCGTCCACAAAAGATTGTTTTAATACTAGTTACCCAGCCAGATGAACAGTTACCCCAATATTTATATTAGCGAAGACAGGAGGATATTCAGAATCATTGGGCTCCAACAGAACTTTATGTTAGCTAGATGTCATTTACATATGGACAAATATGTAATTTGTGTATTAATTATTGAGTGACATTGTGATGCCCATGCAGCATATACATTTCCTCCTTGATTTCAGTATAGGATTATACTATGATTAGATTGTGTTATTCAGTTTTTGTGATCATAGAAGTGTACGTTCTGAGTGCAACAACACGTGATAGTGTTTTTCTCCATTTGACAACAAAACCCAGAGTGCAACAACAGGTGATAGTGTTTTTCTCCATTTGACAACAAAACCCTGAGAGCTGGTGAACGGGATACAACTCGCTTACTCTCTAACCAGAGTGATCTTTATCATTTCTGAAAAGCAGTGACTTCCCGGTGCTCTCTTGGCCATCTATTGGAAAACCTGACTTATCCCTAGTGGAATCCTGCAACATATGTCGGTTTTATCACCAGGGAATCCTACGAGCCAATTCCTGGTTTTCCTATAATAGTTGGCAACTACGAATTGGGGATATCTATCTCCCATTTCTATTTTAACTTACCACAAGGACTACAAACTGTGCAGGCTGCGAGGTTGCAAAAATGTCCCAGTAATTCCGACCGACGATGATATAAAATCAGTACCCACGTTTTGCCCTCATCGCCTGAAGAGTTTCACACTTAGACTAAGTGTGTTGCTCGTTTACCGGAATGTTACCAAGTCATCGTAAGTCCCAAGTTCTTTAAGCCGGGCAAGAGTTAACAAGTCGACTAACACCACAACACAGCTATAACAACAACAGTAACACTACAGCACAGCTATAACAACAGTAACATTACAACACAGCTATAGCAATAACTGTAACACTACAACACAGTTATAACAACAACAGTACACTTAAACACTCTATAACAACACAATAACACTTCGACACAGCTATAACAACACTAGCAACAGCAGCAGCAAGAGTTACAGCAAAGACGACAACTACGACACAAGCAACAACAACAAACACAACAACTTCAACAAGGAATGGCTTAGAGATGGCTACGTCCGACTCTGGCTCGCAGAAAACCTGGTTTGCTTCTGGGTCTGAATTGTGTGTGTGTGCGCGCGCGTGTGTGTGTGTGTGTGTGTGTGTGCATGTGTGTGTGTGTCGCGCACGTGCACACAATAAAAGTGATCCTTTATGACACCCAAACAGAACAACAACAACAACAACAACAATTGCCGTTATAAAGTACTTCACTGTACGTGTTTCATCACAGTACTTCTGTTTCATTGTCAAGTAGTGGTTCCTATGACCTCCGCATACACTAAATCCTTGAACGTTTAACCCAGCACATATTGTTAATGCGGTTGCGGCTCTAACGAAACAAAGATCATACCTGAGGTTCATCCCTGAGGCTCTGCCAGGTGAAGAAGATGTCGTCGATGTGGGACTGCAGCGGCAGGTCAAAGGACAGGGCGTACTGGTTGATGATTCCATTGCGCACGTAGAACAACTCGTAATGAACGCCTGAAACAAGAAACAACACGTTTCATATTTGGCACATCAAAAGATAACCACACGTTCTTTTACAGCACGTTGCAGCCAACACCAGAATTTATTGACTATTTGTGATTTACCGGGCAGATTGCCATCGAATTCTGAACAACCGACACTTCACGCCATCGAAATCAACGCAGAGTGGCCCACTTCCAAATCGCCCGCGGAATGGTTTCGAAATTCGTTGCATATCGCTTACAGCAGGGGTGGGCAAACTTTTCATGCGGAGGGCCGCATTGACACATGTAAAGCTATTGTGTATATATATATATATATATATATATATATATATATATATATATATATATATATATATATATATATATATATATATATATATATATATATATCCATTTTGTTTACAGCAACCTATCACAATAAGTAATTATTAATTATTTATAGGTTATTAAGCAGTATAAATAATTAATTATTTCAATTTTATTTTACTTATACACTTAAACATTATATTTGACAATATGGACAAAAACTTTTATTAATTTGTTAACACGATTTTACAACTTGTTATTATAACAAATATTCTGTATTACTATCAATGGCTTTAATTTAGACACACAGCGACTACATTGTCACTACAGTTGTTGATTTCTAATGATATGTATGTAACTGCTTGCAATTTTTGACAATATTCTTGAAATCTGGAGCAAGTTTACTTGTTGAAATTCGCATGATAGCATTGGGACGCAGAGGTGTTTCCAAGGCACCAGGGCCGGGTTATATACTGGCCAAGACCTATTGACGCGTCCTCGTCGAGCGTCCTGGGCAACAGGTCCCTTCGGGGTCCTGGCTGAAGTCAATAGGATCGCCGATTCCTCCGAAGTCGGAGAGTGTCTGCCTGTACGGCGAGGAACCACCAGTCTGCGCACCAATAAGCCAGACATGGGACAACGGATACTCACGCAAACCTCAGGTCCTGTATGACATCACACTGATGTTGGACAACAGGATGCCTTCATCCGACATACAGGACTTTGCGTTGGAGCTCAAGCCAACGAACACAAGCAAGCAAGCAAGCATGATAGCATGCAAGTTGCAGTCCGACAATAAAGACCTATTCTTAGATTTGCAAGAGAATACTTGTTCGCAAATGTATGTTGATCCAAATAATGATAACAGTTTAGCTGCAAAGTTTTTCAAGTTGGGAAATAATTCTTGTGATAAAGATCCATAGAAATCCAGCAAACCATCTGTCTTGAATTTCTCTTTCAGATCATGATCTGCTTGTAAGTCAAGCAGCTCCTACTGTGACTGTATTAGCTTCTGCACTAAAAGATGAACTGAGAATATTGAACTATGGCTCTAATTTCTTGAAATCTTGGAATCTCCATCCAAATTCTTCAATCAATGCATCTAATTGGGCTTTGTATTTTTCAGTCATTTCACCAGAAATGGTTTCTTGTTTCAGCAAAGGGAAGTGACACAATCTTTTTTCACTTGCTTGTCTGGAGAACAGTGAGAGTTTTGCCTGAAATGATTTTACATATACATACAATGCATGTGCAAACACACCATTGCCCTGAAATTTGACATTCAGTTCATTTAACTTTTCCATAATTTCAATGGCAAACATAAAGTCTAACTGCCACTCTTTATTGACAATGTTAGTATTAAAGTCACATGCAATGCCCTTCATCTCTAGGAACATCACTATTTCTTCTCTGAGTTCCCACACTCGCCTCAACACCTTGCCGAGACTCAGCCATCGAACATTGGTGTGGTTCAGGACATCGGAATGTTCAGTTGCCAAATCGTCAAGTAATGACTTGAACTGTCTGTGATTAAGTCATCTTGATCTGATGAGGTTGATGAAACTGACAACTGGGCCAATAACATGCTTGGTATTCAAAACAGTTTTACACAGACTTTCTTGATGAATCACACAGTGAAGTGGTAATAATGTGTGGTCTGGATATTCTGCTCTTATCTGATCACTTATCAACTTTACCAGACGTACATTTTTTTTTCAGTCAAAGCACAAGCTCCGTCAGTTGTAACACTTGCCATCTTGTTCCAAACCAACCCAGTTCTTTCAATACAGTTAGTAACAGCATTGAATTATGGCCTGTGGTTGTGTCTTTGAGTGACTCAACACTCAGTAACTCTTCAGTGAGTTTGAAAGTAGTGTTTATTCCACGTATTAATATCAATAACTGGGCAGTATCTTGTACATCGGTACTCTCATCCAATGCAAGAGAGTACCACAACAATTTTTTACTTGCATCTTGAAGTTTATGTATCAAATTGTCACTGATCTTGTCAACACGTCTGACCACAGTTCTCCTTGATAAAGTAATGTTGTCAAATCTCTTTTTTGTTTTTTTTGTTCAAGACACATAATGTTTGCTGCATGTAGCAAACATTCCTTGATGAACTCGCCATCAGAAAATGGCTTGTTCTGTTTTACAATTCTGAGTGACAGCACATACTAGCTTGAGTTGCAGCATCTTGAATTGAAGACTGTTTAGTGAAAAGATTTTGCTGTTTCTCCAAATATTTCACCAACTCAAGGCATTTCCTTTCCTTCTCTTCGGTCGTTAAATTGTATCCGAAATCGGAATGTTTTGTTTGATAATATCTTTTTAAATTGTACTCCTTGAAGACAGCCACTGACTCACGACACAACAAGTAAACTGATTTGCTACCTCCTTTTATAAAACAGTACTTAGTTGTCCATTCATCATTAAAAACATTCAGCTTCAATCTTATGTTTGCTATTGACACTCATAACGGTACACGAAATTCTGTAAAATTCAACAAAATAACTTAAAAACGACTTAAATTTTTTTATTTCTAAATGCCCTCGCGGGCCGCGTAAACTCACTTGGCGGGCCGCATGCGGCCCGCGGGCCGTAGTTTGCCCACCCCTGGCTTACAGGATTCCGTAATCAACCCCAGAATTGTTTCGCTGTTTGTGATTCCCAGGCAATGTTACGTTCAGCAATTTGCCAATGCTTTCTGAACGTCCGACGCTTATGTCGTTGATAACAATCAACACAGGGCGGTCTGCTTCCAAATCGCCTGCAGTTGATTTTCAACCCGATATAATGCATTCAATGTAATAGACGGGTAAATGGGAATATTCTTAAACAAGTGAATCGGTACAACTATCTTGGAGTAATCATAACATCTGATAGTAGATGCCTTGAAGAGATCGGAACAAGAATCGCTATGGTAGCCTTTTGCAAGATGGAAAACATACTGACCAATTAAAAAGATGTTAACTGCAACGAGAAAAAAGAGTGTTCAAGTGCTTGCTACTTAGAACCTGTACTTTTGTATGGATATGAAACATGGACAATGAACAGACAAGCTGAAAAACATCTAACGCAGTGGAGATGGGGTTTCTTATGAAATTACACAGAATACCATGGACAGAGAGAAAAGCCAATGAGCATGTCTTACAGGAAGCAAATGAAAACTGTAAACTGATTAGAGAAAATAGACAAAGACAGTCAACATGTTGGGCATGTTATGATAAGAAGTTAATTTAATTTAAAACTAACTTAAAATAATAGTCACCCCTTTCAACTAAATATATGTAACGAAATCTAACATTATTATGATGACATTTGAAAACTCTTCCAAAAGTATCAACACAGAGGTGTTTATTGCGCTATATCCTTTAATTTGATATATAATGCAAAGTACCTGCTACTATTTCAACCATTTTTACATCATTACTGTGACACCCCTAATTGCTAATGCCCATTTTCTGCCATCAATTTTTATTTGGTCCAAAATCCATTTTTGTTTGGCAGTGAATCCGTAAAATTTCAAAATGACACAACCCACCCACATAACGGGCTCTGTGGCAAAGGATTTACGGACGCAGTTCGTAATCCCGCATAACGCTTTGAACACACAGCTGTGGGGATCTGAAAGCAGGCCGCCTTGGATTTGTTTTCATAAAATAGTTTGGTCGCTCAGAAAGCAATGGCAAACTAACGAACATAAACTTGCCAAGAAATCACAAACAGCCAAAAATGCTGGGGTTGATTGCAACGCTCTGTAAATGATATGCAACTAAACTTTTAACCCACAAAATTGAATCGCGGTGAAAAATAAGAATTTACCATCCACGCAACCAACCAATCAACCAACCACATTGTCTAACCTACCGCAAAACTTCACCCACCACGTCACAATATTTATGTCCGCTGTCCTAATTATTAATACAATTTTAGACAGAGTTCTCCAGTTCCCGTCCCTGCACGGGCCTCGGGTCACGCCGGAGGAGACAATATTCACCTGTTGTACTCACATTAAGTAATCTCCAACTGTAAATAACCCAGTAAAATATGCCTACAGCGCGTGTGTACAACTGATTCTCAAACTGTCTGTTGTATCTTTAAATCATTGATTCTCCTTCAATCACTCACTATCTTTAACACTGACTTATTTATTTACTCACTAACGTGCATGCTCGCTCGCTCCCTCCCTCTCACTCACTCACTCACTCACTCACTCACCCACTCACCCACCCACCCACTCACTCACTCACTCACTCACTATCTTTAACACTGACTTATTTATTTACTCACTAACGTGCATGCTCGCTCGCTCCCTCCCTCTCACTCACTCACTCACTCACCCACTCACTCACCCACCCACCCACTCACTCACTCACTCACTCACTATCTTTAACACTGACTTATTTATTTACTCACTAACGTGCATGCTCACTCGCTCCCTACCTCCCTCTCACTCACTCACTCACTCACTCACTCACTCACTCACCCACCCACCCACCTTCCCACTCACTCACTCACTCACTCACTCACTCACCCACTCACTCACTCACTCACTCACTCACTCACTCACTCACTCACTCACTCACTCTCACTCACTCACTCACTCTCACACTCACTCACTCACTCACTCTCACAGTCACTCACTCACTCCCTCCCTCCCTCCCTCCCTCACTCACTCACTCACTTTCACTCACTCATACTTACTCACTCACTCATACTCACTCACTCACTCACTCACTCTCACTCATTCACTCACTCACTCACTCACCCTCTCTCACTCACTCACTCACTCTCACTCACTCACTCATACTCACTCACTCACTCATACTCACTCACTCACTCATACTCACTCGCACGCTGATTCACTCGCTCACTCACTAGTTCACAAACTCACTCACAAATGATGATAATCAAATTTACGCCGGTTGATCTACCACAACAGAAAACAGCAAGTGAAATGGTTCGGCCACACAACTTGTTTACCAGCTAACAGTATACCACAACATGCAATGAAGTACACACCAAATGGCAGCAGAAGAAGAGGCCGACCACGTAAACGATGGCCGAGGGAATAA